>JZKD02S1672659.1:1876403-1892276 GCA_000966675.3 Picea glauca
GGAGACTAGGAGGTATAATTACAACTAATGGCCTAAAGCCGACATAAATAAAATAATATTACTAATATAATATGCCCCAATTAAGGGGTAATGAGCCAATATTAGGGATTAACATAAATGCCCACATTTTTCTTTCAAATGAGACTAAGATTTCGATTTTAAATTCCCACGTTTTTTCTTTCCAACAATGGACTGAGTTGCTATAGGAATCACCCACGAATTTAGCCTTTTAAATATTAAATTCACTTGCCGGAATGACCATGATTTTGGTAAATAAAAATTGATTGTGTGCATGTTAAATTCGCCCACCCTTTTTTTTTCTATTCAATTCATAACTGACTTGCAGTAATGACTACGATTTCGCCTTCAAACTATGACTGCATTTTCTCTTGAGTGATGGACTGCATTGATGTTGATTGGATATGTTTTCCTTTAATTGTTGAGTTGTTTTCAACTGACCACGATTGGCCACCATATGGGCACTGCGTTTTTGCTAATTTTTCCGCAACGAATTAAATGGATAACAATTAGTTAAATCCCTTACTATTGCTAGATTCATTGCTATGTAATGGTCGCATTAAATGCCTTGATTTTTTCCAGCAAATAAAATGGATAATAGTGAGTTAAATGCCTTGTTATTGCTAGATTTATTGTTATGTAATGATCATATTAATTGCCAGAACAATTGCTACAACAATGTAAATGGACAACAGATTCATTCTTTGGATTAAATGACACAATGAGTTAAATGTTAACTATCACCTTAAATACCTTGCTATTGTGGTATTATTGGTTATGACAACAGTCATGTAAACTAACTTGTTAGTGCGCTTTTAATTGTTGTGTTAATGGTCAGGTAATTGCCTTATTATTTCTATATTAATTGTTAAGTAACCGCTATGTTAATTTCCTTGATAAATTTCTCCAACCCTGCTAATAGTTAGTAGTTTCCTTCTAATATTATTAGACAGATAGTATTGTTAGTTCGATCAATATAAGTAGACTACATGCTGAGATTTGATTTTTCATAAGTGTTATAATGATAGAATTCTACTTTAAGATTGTAAATGTTGTTATTTAAGTTAATGTCTAGTTTGGTGGAGAATTTGGATTAACATAGACTTGACCGATTAGGTTGTGTTAAAGATTAAAATTTGATTGGTAAGTAAGGAATGGATTGCAAATTTTGACTCGCTGGATTGAATTTTAATTAAGGATAGAGGGCATTTATATTATGGTTTTAGTATTGACCACTTAGATTTGAAAAATTAATTGTATTAACGTTTATTTAGCGGACACATTATTGTCTAATTGTAACTTGATGTGCCCCGTTAGAATGGAACCCTTGTTAAAATACAATGTAATCATAGACCAGTTAGACTGGGTGATTGGTGGGGGCGAGGACGATGTCACGTGGACTGACATCACTCCTTGTCTTCATCCTCTTGTGTCTCATCAACCTTTGTGTGGGGTATGGGTGTGATTTTTCTTATCGGTATTCGGTTCCTAGCGCATCCATTTTTCTAGAGTCCTCAGTCCAGATAGCTTATGTTGTGCCAAGGTTATTGATGCGTCTATCACCTGGGAATGACATGATTCCTGATGACAGGATCATGGTGCGCCCTATGGGATAGCGGCAAGAGAGAACTTGGTCAGATTCGGTGCATTTTGTTTGAGTGTTGTCAAGCATTGCCATTTGCTTTATGGCGCATGGGTTGAATGCCTTCAGGCATTGGGTTTGTGCGCCTAGAGGTTCTAGTCCTTGTTGTTTGGATTTTGCGTCAGGATGGGGATGTTGTCCCTTAGCTTGTAAACGTGGTCGTTTTTTGTTAGGTGGGTAGTTGTTCCTCCTTGTTGTTCTATGCTTGATTCACCCAGTTTCCCTTGTGTTAGTGAGTGGTCATAGTTGCCAGTTTGCGTGGAATGCATGCTTGTGTTCGTCGTCAGTAATGCAGTTAACTGTCGTTGTCGTCGCCTTTCTTCCAAAAAACACAAAAAAAAAATTGCACTGTTGTTTGCTTGTAGTCGTAATAAAAAGGGGTCATTACATATGGTATCAGAGTGGGTTCAACCCTGTGACTGTGGATCGCCAGGATTTCCACTGTAGTAAACCCATGAGTATTAACCCTTGTGTTAAGTAAAAAACCTTAATGTGTCCTAGTGGAGATTGATTTTAGAGGGCTCCCCTGAGGGTCGACAACACGCAATAGCTAGTACCATTAGCATCCTCTGAGATCTCGAGAGAGATGAGTTCTAGAGTCCACAAGTGTCACAGACGGTGGTGTCGTCGAATCATAGCTGTAGAGCAAGGTGTGTGCTTCATAGCTCACGTTTAGGACCTCTAGCATGAAGGTCCACATGGTGTTCTTTCAACTAAAGGGGAGCACTCTTTTATGGAGGAAGATGCCCCTACCCCTTTTGAACATGGTCGTCATAGACGTGTCATGGGAACTATTCGATGGATGGTTCCAGGAGAGGTATGTTTCTAAGGAATTCATTGAGCGTCATCTCAACGAGTTTGATGCCTTGCGACAAGGTAGCCGCACGGTGCCCGAGTACAAGGCCTGTTTTGGAGCTGCTTCGATATGCTCTGCACCAAGTTACCCAAAAACTTAAGTTCAAGAAGTTCGAGTTTGGCCTTATTGTTAGAATTCATCTTGTACTTCGGGTACCAGGAGTACTGGACCGAAGAAGGGGTGTTGGATGTGTGGGGAGCCACACTACCAGTGCGACTACCCGGTGGAGAGGACTAGAGCATCTGGATCAGCTGGACCCACTACCGTGGGAGATATGGGCAAGGCCCATTGGATTTTTGCAATGGTGAATAACTGCCAGACAGAGCACGATTCGAATGTGCTCGAGACGATAGGTATTGTCACTGACCAGACCCTTAGTATTTTGATATATCCCAGTGCTATTGAGAGTTTCATTTTTGGTGCAGCGCTAAAAAGGATTAAGGTAAAGGCAGTCGAACAGGATGAGTTTAGCTTCGTAGAGATAGCCTCGGGAGCCAAACAAAAGGTTGGAGGAAAGGTTACGGGTTGTATCCTTCACCTGGGAGAGTTTGTCACTAGGTCCAACCTATACGTCACAATCTTAGGATCTTATGATGTCGTGATCGATATGGCCTGGTTGGAATCGCATGAGGAAATACTCAACTGCAAGACGAAATCGTTGAGCTTGGTTGACGATGAGGGACAGATTCGTGTGATTGTAGGCCAAAACCAGGGAGTTCCCCTGAGGTTCATCTCTTCCTTGCAGCTTCGGAAGAGCATGCGCAAGGGGTGAAAGCTTTATGCGATCCTTGGATTAAACGAGAAGGGAGTAGCGGAAGGTCTAGAACACCTTCCTGTGGTGAGAGAGTTTGCGGACATATTTCTGGAGGAGTTACCTAGGATGTCATTGGAGAGGGAATTGGATTTTACCATAGACCTAAAAATGGGGACTGAACCGATAGTGAGAATTCCTTATCAAATGTTGACCTCGGATTTACAGGAGTTGAGAATGAAACTAAAGGAATTGCTGGACCTGGGACTGATACGTCCAACTGTGTCATTGTGGGGTGCACATATTATTTTCATACTAAAGAAGGATCGGTCGTGGAGGATCTGCATTGACTACCATCAATTGAACAAGGCCATGATCAAGAATCAATATTTGTTGTTGAGGATTGATGATCTGTTCGATCAGATGAAGGGTGCGACGGTGTTCTCATAGATCACTTTGTGACCAGGGTACCACCAGTTACAGATTAAGGAAGATGACGTCCCTAATACTACCTTTAAGATGAGGTTTGGACATTAAGAGTTTACTGTTTTACCATTTGGACTGACAAAATCCCCAGGGGTATTTATGAGTTTGATGAATGAGGTGTTCTACAAGTACTTGGACATGTTCGTCCAAGTATTCATTGATGATATTTTGATTTTCTCTCAGATGATGGAGGAGCATGATGAGCACTTGCTCTTGGTACTACAGTGTCTGTGAGAGCACAAATTGTATGGGAAGTTTTCCAAATTCTCATTTTATCAATCAAACATTCACTACTTAGGGCATGTCATCTCCGACGAAGGCATCACTCTGGATCCAACAAAGGTTGAGGCTATTATGGAATGGCTTGTGCCAAAGAATGTCCCTGAAGTTTGTAGCTTCATGGGTTTAGTAGGATACTATTGAGGGTTCATCGAGGGATTTTCGAAGATAGAAAATCCAATCATGGAATTGCATAAGAAAAACAAGAAGTTTGTTTGGACTGAGAAATGCGCAGAAGCATTTCAGAGGCCCAAGGAGTTGTTGACATCAACACCAATTCTAAAGGTCCCTGACATGGACGCAGACCTCTTGGTATGCACTGATGCATCTAAGGAAGGCTTAGGCGGAGTCTTGATGCAAGATGGATGAGTGATCGCTTACATATCGATGAAACCGAGAAGGCATGAGGAGAACTATGCAACACACGATTTGGAGTTGTTAGCCATCATATATTCCTTGAAGGTTTGGAGAAACTACCTTGTTGGACGAAAATTAAAACTAAATACTAACCACTGTGGACTACAACACATATTTACGCAAAGTGACCTAAACGCACGACAATGGCGTTGGTCGAAATTCCTTAGCGAGTATGAATTCTAGATTACATACATAAAAGGAACAGTGAATCGAGTGGAAGATGCATTGAGTCGGAGACCACACATATTTTCGGTGCTGCCTCTTCAGATGAATCTACGTGAAAAGATTCTAACTTTATAGCGTGACGATGACTGGTACAAAGAGGTTTAGGGTTTTATCGGAAAAAACACAATGATGGTACCTAGATTTGAAGGATTCTCGTTGATAGCGATGGTTTATTGAGGTTTAAAAATTGGATTTACGTACCGCCGAACGACGAGTTGAGGATGATGATCCTAAGTGAGGCTCATAGAGTTGTCTACCTGGCTCACCCAAGAGTCACGAAGATGAGGGAAGACCTTAAACCCTTACTCTTCTAGAAGGGATTGAAGGAATACATAGTCAACTATGTGGCCAGATGTCTAGAATGTCAGCAGGTAAAGGCTGAACATAGACACCCAACAGGATTACTACAGCCACACACTATTCCGAAATTGAAATGGGAGGTTATTTCGATGGATTTTATTGTTGGATTTCCACTAACGGCAAGGAGACATGACTCGATTTTCATAGTAGTAGACACTCTGAATAAGAGTGCTCACTTTATTCCTGTGCATACTACGTATCAGGCACTTGACATAGCTAGAGTTATCATTAGTGAGATTGTGAGGCTGCATGGCATGCCTAAGAGGATTATATTCGATCGAGGATCGATGTTTACTGGACGATTTTGGACGAGTTTCCAAGAGGCCTTGGGAACCCAACTTAAATTTAGTACTGCATATCACTCGAAGACTGAAGGATAGACTAAATGAATGAACCAGGCCTTGGAGGACATGTTGCACATGTATGTGATGGACCAACAAAAGCATTGGGAAGAATGCTTCCCATTGGTGGAATTTGCTTATAACAACAGTTACCAAAGCACCATTAAGATGGAGCCCTTTGAGTTTCTTTACGGGCGACTGGGTCGGACGCCTTTGAGATGGGATCGACTTGAGGATAGGTTCCTAGTGGGACCAGAAGCGATCCAAGAAATGGAAGAGAAAATGTAAATGATAAGACAAAGGATTAAAGAAGCGCAGGATCGACAGAAGAGTTATGTCGATGTGCACCATGTCGACCGTAGTTACAATGTTGGTGATCGAGTCTTCCTACGGGTTAAACCGCATAAGAGTTCGATCAAGTTTGGAAATGGACCTAAACTCTCTCCTCGGTTCATGGGACCTTTTGAGATTGTGGAGAGAAAGGGGCCCATGGCCTATTGAATAGCCTTTCCTGATTCCCTGAGGCGTATGCACGATGTATTTCACGTCTCTATTTGAGACATTTTGTTTAGTGATCCTACACATGTTTTGACTTGAGCACCTGGCGGGTGTCGGATGAGGGGGTGCTCATGGCTGAGTCGATATGCATATTGGATCACCGCATTCGACAACTACGACATCGAATGATAGAGTAGGTCAAGGTCCAGTGGGGAAGCTATAGTCTACACTCGGCGACCTGGGAGGATGCATATGATATGCACCAGCAGTTTCCATTTTTTTTTTATAGGTAGGCTTATGATACTATGATACACTTTATTTCGACATTGATACTGTGAAACTTCAGGACAAAGTTTAGACCAAGAGGGGTTGTATGTAACATCCTACTCTTACGCATTGAGCGAACTTATTCTTTGAGGACACTTTCTCGTAAGTGATTCGGATTTTATGCTATTAAAACATTGATTTTGATTATGAAGTGTTATGGGTTGGTGACCGGTTGCTTTACTGCATTAACATAGACAGGTGTTATTGATTCATTTTTACGGAGTGTGCAGGATTTTGGACCTCGAAGATTCAGAGGCATCGATGGAACCCCTTGGACTCCTAATCGAGTTGGGGAGTGTACCATTGGGGTTTGATTGTTTTATTGTGATATTAGTGCATCCGATTAGATGATATGATTATGGATATATTTCTGACATGATTCGTTGATGATGCAGGCTGACGATAGTTTGTCGACCAGACTCACATGTGGAGTAGAAGGGTCACGCACGACTACCAGAGATGTTGAGGGAGAGGTGTGGACATCATCCTTGCCACATCCTACTAGCACTCCCACCATGGCTCAAACTGTAGGTTAACGTTTACCTAGTTCAAGAGGACCCATGATGCCATGAGGGAAGACTACGACAATCATTCACGATGATTCTAAGGGGCGCGCAATAAGGTGGGGGCCTTATTCCTTAGAGGCCCTTAGTTTCCCACAAGTTCACCTAGCGGAGTATTCACTCTAGGGGTTTTTTATGTCTACCAAGTCAATCAAGAGGCGAGTGGCACCCTTGGAGCATGTGGTGTGTCCTGAAGAGCACATCGCGCAAGAAAAATGGAAAGAGGCGAGTGGCACCCTTGGATCACGTAGTGCGTCCTGAAGGGCACGTCATGCAAGGAAAACAAATTAAGGCGAGTGGCACCCTTGGAGCACCTAGTGCATCCTGAAGGGCACGTCATGTTGTTGATGATAAATGAATCAACCTAGATGGCCTTAGGACGAATAACATGTTAAGAATTTTTAAAAAACAAATTCCTTAATAAAATGTCGCCCAGTACGAAAATTTAAGGTCTAAGTCTAAATTATGCTAGTGCTAAAATTTTATTTATCTATTTAAAAAAAAAACAAAAAAAACCAACAACAACATAAATAAGAATCATACTCTTCATTAAATCTTGTAATAATAAAGGGGTAAGTAATTTAAATGATTCATAAAAATCTGTTAGGGTAAAATTTAAAAAAAAAGGAAAATAATTGTTTTATTATTTATGATAATTTAAAATTATTAACTAAAAAGGGAAAAAGGAAAAAGGGGGTTAATTTCTACACCTACCAATTTGAGTCCTAAATGAAAAGGGGAAAGAGGGAAATATAAAATATTTAGGAAACTAGGAAAAGAGGGAAACATAAGAAGAAAATGGAAACCCAAGGGAAAAAGAAAAAATTCAAACTTAGTAAAGTATCTACCATTAAGAACCTTCTAATTTAAAACTGAACTAGCAAATTGATAATGGGGAAAGTCATTAAAACCTGTAAGAGAATTTGGGGACACCTAGGAGCGATTCTAGGAGTGACTCTAGGTGGGTGAGGGAAATAAGAAAAATTAACTAATTAAAGAAATAAATTTGTGGAGGAATGAAGGGGATGGGTGACACTTGTACAAGGAGGAATTTTTAGGATTTAATTTTTAAAAGCTTAATTAAATGAGATTTTAGAAAAGTAAGGGACTTTGAAACTCTATATAATGAGGGGAGGAGAAGGATGAAGGATCTCTTATGTTTGTGTAACATTACGCTGCAGAAATATCTACTTGACTGACGTAGCTTGTGGGTGTTGGGATACCCAGCTTGGTGAGGAGTGGTAACTCGGCCTTGCGAGGTGAGCTGGGAGCTAGATGAATCTATGGATAGTGTGTGTGGCCCCTTTGCAGCTCGGGGGGGCTAAGGGGGAAGAAGAGTACCCCCAGAATTGGCTAGGAGGTACCGGTGAAGTCTCATCGGTCAGAAAGCAGGAGTTGCATAGAGCGCGCGGTACATCACTCAAAGCGGGCGATCAGGCAATGGTATGCTCTCTTCATTTTTGTATGGTAGATTGTTGTAGGATTTATGCTTGGATCTACATGTTTAATGGAGTAAGTAAACTGATTGTCTAGATTGATGACTGAATTTCTTTCATATCCTAGCTTGATGATTTATTGAATCTCATGGCCTTCGTTTCCCCACATGTCTTGACCTTCTTGTGGTGTTTGATTGTGACCATTGTGGTGGTTTTTCCTATCATCCCTAGCTCATCAGTCCTTGCCTGGGAAGTCAGCTAGGAGCCTGATCTACGGTTGTCACTTTGACATTAATAGACCTATGGATCTCAATGCCCTGTCTTTTTGTGAAAGGATGATGAGAAAAGGAAGAACCTATCAGTCGTCTACCTCCGTTGTTGTCCTTGGATGATTGGATACTTTTGGTTCTCTTATTGTTGTCTGCAATTTGTATTGGTATTCTGGCAATGGAAAAACGAATTGATTCATGTCTGCATTTTGTATTTGTATTCTGGCAATGGAAAAACGAATTGATTCATGTCTGCATTTTGTATTGGTATTCTGGCAATGGAAAAATGAATTGATTCATGTCTACATTTTGTATTTGTATTTTGGCAATGGAGAAAGGAATTGATTCATGTCTGCATTTTGTATTAGTATTCTGGCAATGGAAAAACGAATTGATTCATGTCTGCATTTTGTATTTGTATTCTGGCAATGGAAAAACAAATTGATTCATGTATGCATTTTGTATTGGTATTCGGGCAATGGAAAAACAAATCGATTCATGTTTTCATTTGGTATTGGTATCCTGGAAATGGAAAAACGTTTTTTCTTTAAATGTTGCTAGAGATTGCCATTTTAAATGCCCACCTTTGTTTCAAATGAGACAAAGATTGTTGTTTAAAATTGCCCACGTTTTTGCTTTCAAATGAGACTGAGTTTGTTGTTTTAAATGCCCGGGTTTTGCCTTCAAATGAGACCGAGATTGTTGTTTTAATTGCCCACATTTTTGCCTTCATATGAGACTGAGTTTAGTGTTTTAAATGCCCACATTTTTCTTTCAAATGAGACTGAGTTTGTTGTTCTAAATGCCCACGTTTTTTCTTTCAAATGAGACTGTGTTTATTGTTTTAAATGCCCACGTTTTTCTTTCAAATGAGACTAAGATTGCCATTTTAAATGCCCACATTTTTTCTTTCCAACAATGGACTAACTCGTTGTAGGAATCACCCACAAATTTAGCCTTTTAAATCTTAAATTCACTTACCGGAATGACCACAGTTTTGGTAAATAAAAATTGACTGTGTGCATGTTGAATTCACCCACCCTTTTATTTTCTATTCAATTCATAACTGACTTGCAGTAATGACCACGATTTTGCCTTCACATTGTGATTGTGTTTTCCCTTGAGTGATGGACTGCATTGATGTTGATTGGATATGTTTTGCCTTTAATTGTTGAGTTGTTGTCGACTGGGCACGATTGGGCACCATGTGGGCACTGCGTTTTTGCTAATTTTGCCACAACGAATTAAATGGATAGCAGTTAGTTAAATGCCTTACTATTGCTAGATTCATTGCTATGTAATGGTTGCATTAAATGCCTTGATTTTTGCCAGCAAATAAATTGGATAATAGTGAGTTAAATGCCTTGTTATTAATAGATTCATTGTTATGTAATGGTCATATTAATTTCCAGAACAATTGCTACAGCAATGTAAATGGCCAACAGATTCATTCTTTGGATTAAATGACACAACGAGTTAAATGTTAATTAACACCTTAAATGCCCTGTTATTGTGGTATTACTAGTTATGACAACAATCATGTAAACCACCTTGTTAGTGCGCTTTTAATTGTTGTGTTAATGGTCATGTAATTGCCTTGTTATTTCTATATTAATTGTTAAGTAACCACTATGTTAATTTCCTTGATAAATTGCTCTAGCCCTGCTAAGAGTTAATAGTTTCCTTCCAATATTATTAGACATATAGTATTGTTTGTTCGGTCAATATAACTACACTACATGCTGAGATTTGATTTTTCATAAGTGTTATAATGATAGAATTATAATTTAAGATTGTAAATGTTGTTATTTAAGTTAATGTCTAGTTTGGTGGAGAATTTGGATTAACATAGACTTGACCGATTAGGTTGTGTTAAATATTAAAATTTGATTGGTAAGTAATGAATGGATTGCAAATTTTAGACTCACTGGATTGAATTTTAATTAAGGATAGAGGGCATTTATATTATGGTTTTAGTATTGACCACTTAGATTTGCAAAATTAATTGTATTAACGTTTATTTAGTGGACACATTATTGTCTAATTGTAACTTGATGTGCCCCATTAGAATGGAACCCTTGTTAAAATAGAATGTAATCATACACAGGTTAGACTGGGTGATTGGTAGGGGCGAGGACGATGTCATGTGGGCTAGCTTCACCCCTTGTCTTCGTCCTCTTGTGTTACGTCAACCTTTGTGTGGGGTATGGGTGTGGTTTTTCTTATCGATATTTGGTTCCTAGTGCATCTATTTTTCTATAGTCCTCAGTCCGGATAGCTTATGTTGTGCCAAGGTTATTGACGCATCTATCACCCGGGAACGACATGATTCCTGATGACAGGATCATGGTGCGCCCTATGGGATAGCGGCGAGTGAGAACTTGGTCGGAGTCGGTGCGTTCTGTGTGAGTGTTTTCAAGCAGTGTCAGGCACATGGGTTGAATGCCTTCAGGAGAATTGGGCTCATGCACCTAGAGGTTCTAGTCCTTGTTGTTTGGATGTTGCGTCGGGATGGGGATGTTTTCCCTTAACTTGTAGGCATGGTCGTTTTGTGTCGAGCAGGTAGTCATTCCTCCTTTTTGTTTTATGCTTGATTCACCCAGTTGGCCTTGTGTTAGTGAGTGGAGTCATAGTTGCCCATTTTCCTGGAATGCGTGCTTGTGTTCGTCGTTAGTAGTTCGGTTAACTGTCATTGTCGTCACCTTTCTTCCAAAACACAAAAAAAAAAAAAATGCATTGTTGTTTTCTTGTAGTCGTAAAAAAGAGAGGTCGTTACAACATAAATGATAACAATTAACCATGTATTGATAAAATAGACTAAAGCTAATTTAAATCAATGCATAATCAATTACTCAGAGAATATGAGGATATTATAATGAAAACAAAACCATTTTACTCACAAAACAAAAGCCATTAAGCAATCTGGAATTCCATATTCTTCTTTGAAAATACTTGTCCATTCTCCCAAAAATTCCAACCATCCGTTACTCCATTTGAAAAGAAAAAAGTTTACAAAATATATAATATACAAAAAGGAAAGGATAAAAATTTTCCTCTCAATTTCTTGGATCCCTTTGGCTCTGAACTTTCTCATATATTTATACAATGAATGAATAGTATGGGAGTCACTAATAATTTTTGCCACCTGAAATTTTCCTCGTAAAGAGATACAAATATCTCTCAAATAGTGAATTTGTTAGGTAAAATTCCCTTGTCTAAGCTAAATGGGTCCATTATGCAGATGTGTTTTCAACAGTTTCTTCATATTCCTTACAGTTTGGTTGAAACAAGTCCTGCAAAATCCTCTGTCTATTATTGAACGGATTTCCAAATCTTATTTGTTTTTGCTCATAAATTATTTGCAGCAATCTAATATTATTTTTGAATCAATTATCTTGAACATATTTAGATAATAAAATGAGGCCATGCTTAGATGCATACAAAATAACTAATAATAAAAACCTGTGAAACAAAAAGAAACAAACTTAATAACCTAAAAATTGTGAATAAAACAAAATCTAAAATAGTAAAATTAAAATGAATTTAAACTAACTATAAGTTCTAAACAAACATTTTTTATACTTTCCTTTCAAATACGATCTTAAAATTTTAGAAGCTTCAGGTTGATGGAGAGGAGAAAAATATTAGTTTTGGGTTTTCACAAAATCAAACAAATGATAGATAATTCTTTTTTTATTTTTATTTTTATTTTGAAATGAGATGCAAACTTACAAAAGAATTTAATTAATTAAACCTACCAAATGATTTTGTGAAAATTATTGCTAATGAGTAAAAGACGACAACATAATCATAATTTAAACGAAAGTAAATAGTTGATAAAAAATAATGTTTTTGTTTAAATTAAGATGTTTATGTTTGTCTCTCCCCATTCAAATTTGATCAAATGTGAACAAATGTCATAGAAAAGATGTGTCACAATAAACGTTCTTCCTGTAAAATCATTGTTATTAATCCATGTCTTCAACCAAGCCATGCTCATAATAGATAAATTCAATAAGGAAAAAATAACAAACTCCAAAATTATGAAGCTCGTCCGTCAACATCAAAACTTTGTAGAAAGAAAAACGAAATGGCATCTGAATTTCATGAAATTCAAACCAAACAAAAGAAAATAATATAAACTCAAACCAACCTCAAAGCAAAGCAAACCAATACCAATCCAATCAAGTCAAGGGGAAAAAAATGAAGAATCCAAGTAAAATTTTGAGGGACCCTAGATTTTGATTAAAAATAAAGAAGGGGGTTGTTGAGGCCCAATAAAACTATATATAAAACTCCATTAAAATCTACTATATTAAAATAAAGTAAAATGATTTATATAAAATATGGATAATACCTCGTTGGACCAAAATTCTCAAAGATGGTAAACTCTTAGTAAACATTGTGTGCATTAAATGCAATTGGATATCTGAGAGTTTCTCTAATGCATATCTTAAGATGGAAAGAAAACACAGAATGAGTTCTTTTGTTTCTCCATAGGTTAACAATAATTTAAACTCTAAATAATTTCAACCCTGTTCTTATAGTTTTCATGTCTATTGGTAACTAATTTAGACCAATTTTATAACATTGACTCAAAATACAAAGATGTGATGGATCCTAACTAGGGATCAAATTTGTAGGGAAGGGTTATATTTCAAATTGAAGGGTTAACTTCATTGTAACCCTTTTAAGTTGACAATTTAAAATAGAATATTATTTTTATATGAAAAAGAAAAAAAAATGTGATTTTTTATGCATAAAATGATTATTTTTCAATCCATTCGTTGCAAAAGAATTAATTCTTAACTTATCATTCTCCAAATTTAACTTCTTGATCATCAAATTAAATTCAAATAATTTGGCACAGCTTTAATTTTTGTTAACTAAATACATATAATGATAATATGTTTACACATTGACATAAAATAGTCATGTTTAAATGCATTACTCAAAAGATTGGACATTACAAAATTGAATAAAGTATCATGACATATTAACTTCCTTCACTTAGTGAAAGAGGTTATCATGTCATTATTGTCCAAGTTTAAGTTTCATAAACGGTGTCCCAATCTACCTTGTGTAATTCTCGAGGAGTTGATAAAGATAAAAGCCTCAAAGTGTCTAATGTTTCTAAACCAAGTCTAAATCTATTGTCATTTTTTATACCATTCAACTTAAAGAGAATCCTCTTTCACAACTAGTAGTGCTAAAATTAAGAGAAAAGAACATTTGTTTTCCACAATTTAATTAAATTTGGGTAAGACTCACACCTATCAGGTTCTCCTCCCCATTGTTCATGTTAGTCCCTAAAGTTGCTCTTGACTACTAAATGGAAAGCCAGGGCACCTCAGTTATTGCAATGGTTTATTATTGTAGGCATGTTTTGTATTTTGAAAAAGGTTTGAGTTTTGAGCAGTGGATGAAGAAGGAAAAAATCAATCTCTAATCGCAAATTAAGTTTCAATCACACTTACTTAATCAATGGTGGTTAACCTAATGAGGCAGATAAAATCATTAAAGGAAAGAAATATGCAAGTTCTCAATCTGTTCACTCACATAAGAAGATTCTTGATCCTAAATATCATTCAGAAACATAGAATAATGTACTCAAAAACAAGTCTTGTAATGGGAAAGAAAACAATGAAATCTTCATTGTCTAACCAACATAACAATATATATCTAATGGTTTACAAAGATAACATGTTTTTGAAGTAAGAAAAGGAAGAATAAGATAACAGAGGAGAGAGTCTGCTCATTTGATAGCCTTTAGCATTGAGTGTAAAATGAAATGGCTCCTAGACTTTACAATTAAAAACATAGTCTTTGTTATGCACACCACTAACCCCCCACTTCATTTACATTAAAAAATGGTCATTTAAATAAACAATACAATACCAGCTATTAAGAACCAATTTCATTCAAAGGAAAAAAATCTCTAATTTGTAGCAGAAAATCTGGAAATGAATACTCTACCTAGAAATATGGATATGAGATGGGTTTCTCGAGATGCTGATCTAATCCCTTGAAATTTGAGATATATATTCAACTTTCATCTTTTACTGCCACAAGCAATTATTTTGATAAAAATATAACTGTGCCATTCATGGAAAACAAATCTTTACTTTGATGCGTTTATGGAATTGAATCAATGAAATTGTGGATTTTGTGTTTATCCTCTGCAATCTGGAGTTGACTTCACTACCCAAGAATGGAGATCCATTGCCAATGATGAAACTTTCCCCTGTTTCCATGTGCTCTGTCACTGGAAATTTATGGAAAATTTGTCTTGATCGGATGCATATTTCTCCTGAACCATTGAGAATGTTTGCAAACCCTCCAAGATAATGTAAATGGATCCATTTGGGAGGTGGGTTTTTAACTATTTCAGCAAATTCCTTACGATTTGGTTGAAAATTAGGCCCTAAATTACCCTCCTGAATATGACTAGAATTTGCAAAAAAACTAGGAATGTACAGGATGCAAGTTTAACCTTTGGGGTTTGATAACATATAAACAATGCATTCATAGTAGCATATTCCTTGTCCCTCTATAATTGGATTGCAACCTCCTATTCTGGCGAGTTGACTTGATATCAATCCAAACAAACTCTGATTGGAATATGGTGCAATATTCTCAGTTGAATGTGATACGGTGTAAGCCGTGGAGGCATTTGGATGATTTCCTCGACACATGGTTCTTGAATTTGATATGGAAGTCGATGGAAATATGGAATGGTTGGCCCTTAATTAATCTATGTCGGTGCAATTATCCCACATGGAAAGGAAAACAAGTGATTAACTGTCTTTTATAATCAACTCAACACACTTCTCCTTGATGTATAGTGCATAGAGAATGGACTCCTTGCGGGATCCTCTTATGGCACATAACACTTGGGATCTTATTTTTGGGTGCTTGAACATGACCCTTGATGTTTCTTGGTGGATCTCGAATGCAATGAGCCTAAACCTTTTATTGTATTACCCAAAGATTTTTATTTTTAACAACATGGGATAAACTATCAAGATAAAATCATTTTGACAAGTCATTTTAATATATATATATATATAATATTTATCTTTTTATAGATAAGGAAATAATAAATAAAATATGACCCTATTGTAAGCAAGACTTCACAAGATGGAAAATATGAGGATCTCGGGGACTTGAAAAGCTTGGCGGTTTCGAGAGATTCGATAGAAAATTGACAAAGAGGTTGAAAAGATCATGTTAATGATTGTTCTACAAGAATGCATGGCTTCTAGTAGCACCCCTACTATTGGCCAAATGTCAAATTTTAACAATGAGAATTTGAGAACTAATAGTTCCTATGTTACAAAAATGTTTTTCTTTGAATATGCTTGATGTAGAGTAATAGTAAAACTTTCCAATTTTCCTTCACATT
>JZKD02S1672659.1:1931974-1965375 GCA_000966675.3 Picea glauca
AGAAGGTCCCTTTTTTGGTGGCATATTGGCCAAGTATCACTTTTGAATCTTGATTTTGAGGCGGTTCTGCTAGACAATATTTATTCTATTCTATCTCCCAAGTTTCGGCCCTTCTAGGTATGAAACTCTCTTGTAGGTAGTTCTATGATATTGCTTCTTTGCAATGCCACAGGTCTGATCAAAATTGGATGTGCCAAGTGGAATTTACGATAACTTCCTCACAACTTGCCAATTTTTGGCCTTTCCAGGAGATCTCACTTGTATAGCATGGCCCGCACAAAATAATTGATATCAAATTCTGAAACTCGTACCCAAAATACTAAAGATTGTCCACGATCCAATGAAACTAGTCCCACTCTTGAGACTAGTCAATAGGACTAGTCAGATACCCTATCTTACACAAGGTGTATCTACAAATTTAAGATGACCCAGAAGTTGAACTTGTTACCACATATACCTTACTAATTTATATAAATGGCCTCTGTAGTTCAAGGTCTGAAACATTACAGAAAATGTTTTATAGAGAAAATTCCGCAATGACTCATTTCAGGATGATTCCACAACCCTATCTTGTACAAGCTATATATCTGAAAGTATAAGGCCTTGGGAGCTGAATTGTGAACCCAACGTACCTTGATCTGTCTACTAAATATCCTCCAAGAAGTTCCTTCTGAAACGTTGTAGAAAACAAGTTTTAGTGAAAATTCCACGGTGTCTCAGATGTAGTAGCGAAACCCCAAGACCTTGAGCTCTGAAACCATATGTTAAGAACCAAACATCAATATAGCATAGAAAAACCTCAGGGAAAGTACTCAGCACCTTGAAAATGAGATAATTTCAAATAATAAGCCTCTTTTAGGGGGCAACCTCCTTTTACCCCACTTAAATGTTCAAGTACAAGATGATTCAAAATGAAAATGTCTCCTTGGTATATATAGGAGACTAGGATGTATAATTACAACTAATGGCCTAAAGACGACATAAATAAAATAACATTACTAATATAATATGCCCCAATTAAGGGGTAATGATCCAATATTAGGGCTTAAAAAAAATACTAAAATCTATGCAAATATTCTCAAAGGATCCATCAACAATAAAAGCAACAGAAGGAAATGATGACCAACATAAATCTAATTCTTCACACAAGAATGATTTCATAAGAGATGTTCCACCAAGAGGATCTTTATAAACCAGGACCAAAATCTCTTTCTTGTCTATTGTTTTTCTTGCAACAATTATGGTCATAAAACAATAGATTGTAGAGCTTATGCAAGAAGTGATCATGTGAGTGATAGAAATATAATTTCTTACAAAATATCAAAGGATGATTATGTGAGAAACAAAACTAGAAGTTATCATGGGGTTGATAATAAAAACTACAATTCATTTGCTCATATACCTGATATTGAATGTCATAAGTGCAATAACTACAAGCACATAGCACGTGACTATAGAAGCAACATGATAAAGTCTGCTAAACAAAATAGGGAAGAATATGTTCTTACCAAGCATAGAGAAGAAAACACCAGGGCATGGAAGGAAGCAAGAAGAATCAAAGAAGGAAGAATGTGGACTTTCACGTTATTCTCAAAATAAAGGGAATCAATGGTATGTTGACAATGGATCTTCAAAACAGATAATAGAGGACGAAACCAAGTTTCTCACCTTGACGAAAGAAAAAGGAGGAAGTGTTACTTTTGGAGATAAGGCCTCTATAAGGATAGTTGGAAAAGGTATTGTTAGCCTTGATAATGGAAAGACTAAGACACAAAACGTATTGTATGTTGAAGGGTTAAAGATTGATATTCTAATTATCATCCAAATGTTTAATCAAGTTTACAACCTCACATTTCATTCTAAAGGGTGTGAGATAAGAAAAGCAGCTTCAGGAATATTAGTGGAAAATGAAAACATGACCTCAAGACATGTATACATACTAAATAAAGTCAAAGGAGAAAAATGTTGTATGGGATTGATATCTCTCTCAGTTTTTCAGTAAAGTGAAGCATAAGCTCAAGGGGAAAATCCATTTTCATTGATTTCAAAGGCGAAGAAGTTGCAAATAGAGGAAGAATTGTAGACACAAGGAAAGTTATAGACAAGGGGAGTATCATAATTGACTAAGGGTTTCCATCAATGACAAAGGGGGACAATGTTGAAAATATTGTTTTCATTGATGTCAAAGACAAGGGGATCCTACATATTTCCAATATAAATATTACAATCCTATATATGTCCAAGATAAAGATTACAAGATGGATATTTTTGAAAGTATTAGCTTTGGAATTTTGATGGTTAGTTTGGTTACCCTATCATTGAAGGATGTTTTACCCTACACACCTATCTTAAATGGGATCACAAGTTATATGGTTGGAAATATTATTCCAATACCTTTCCAATGGTATATGGAATTCCCTCTAAATCTATAGGAATGAGGAGATATGTATTTTACCATTCGACAACCCATCCAAAAAATTGAGTTCAACTCAATTGGTATTTATAGGTTGGCCCAGAAAATGGGGACATAATTACTATAAATAAATAATAGATGTGCGCATTTATAGTGTAACTAAGTAAGATATCAAGTCTGAGGTGCACAAAAGTGATATGAGGTGCACTAAAGGAGTTGGGGTGTTTTTTTTGGATCTAAAGGTGTGCAAGAGAAGTCTAAGGGATTTTATTGGGGTCTTTCTTATTCTGAAGGTGCACTATGAAGGAATGAAGGTCTATGGTGTTGTCGTTTGCACTATTATGAGGTTTTGATGCTTCCATCAGGTATTATATTTAGAGAATGATGCTATGAAGCTTGTTAGGGTATGAATTCTACAAGTGACTAGCGTTCAAAGGATTTTCTATGAAATGAAGCATGTAGGCGAAGTCAGAAGTACTATGTATATGAAGATCATGGCTTGGTATCTACACATATCTTGTTTACTTGGTGCTAAAGTGAGGGGATCGGTCTCTCTAGTAGGTTGGTTCTTGCAAATATTGTTACATCAGGTTGGTTTCTACATATGTTATTGTGTTTGTGCTCAGATGGTGATATCGATATCTCCAATAGGTTGGTGCCTACAATATTTGTAACAATAGGTTGGTTTGTACATACATTTATAAATATACTTTTATGTTTTTCTCCTAACTGGGTTTCCATGTTAAAATCTATACATTATGATTTTAATTTATATGTGATTATTGTTTCTCATAAATGGAATTATTAATGAATGGTTAAATAAAGTAACAATTATCCTATATCGATTCCATTTCCTTGAGTAGCTCTAGCCCAATAATGCATCTGTCCTTTGGGTTATCCCAACTTTCCAATATGTTCTATTTTCTTCTATACAAGGCTTCAAATGGATGCATCTTCAACAATGTCTCATAACCATTGTTATAAGAAAACTTGACCAAATGAAGATAGTATTCCTATCT
This sequence comes from Picea glauca, assembly GCA_000966675.3. Classification (NCBI taxonomy): domain Eukaryota; kingdom Viridiplantae; phylum Streptophyta; class Pinopsida; order Pinales; family Pinaceae; genus Picea; species Picea glauca. Next base: position 1,935,407 of record JZKD02S1672659.1, read on the forward strand.
ATAAGGATTGTCCATTGCATACATTTTCAACATATCTTCAATAATTTGGCTGACCCTCTCTTTCTACTCATTTGATTTTGGATGATATGATGTGCAAGAATTTATATTAAACCCAAATCCTGTAAATATCCCTCTCTAAAAATTTGATGTCAACCTGGAATATTTTTCAAACAAAATTTCATTTGGTAGTTCGAAGAATGAAGAATGAGGGCATGCAAAAAATTGGTTAGGCATGAAAAATCAAATATATTCACAAAAGGAAGGAAAGAAGTTGGGAATTAAAGGAAACATGCAGGCCCAAAACTAGGAAAAACATGCCCAAACACTGAGTTGTCATGAGTTGTAATCATGAGTTGTCATAGGGTTTTGGGATAAGTGAATTTAGTTTTGAGCCCTAAATTATATTTATAAATATGTAATGGTTCGGGTAGAATAGGCTGGTAAAGGTTGAAGGATGAAGGCCAAAATTTGTTTCTATTGGGAGAATAGATTAATGATGATAGAGAGTCTATATCTGAAGGTTTATGGAAAGTTTTGCAGAGAGAGGCTTGCACTGCAGAGTGGCTAGGAAATATGGGAAAATACATCATGATGTATCTATTGTAAGCATAGCGCGCAAGCCTGAGATGATTCCACAAAGAATAATAAAGAAGCCAGTCATTGTGGATGTAGCCCAAAGTTTGGGTGAACCATGTTAAATTATGTGTCTGGATGTCTTTTAATGTGGTTGTTCATAAATGTTCTATTTATGCATAACTAGATCTAGATTTGTGTAATAGATGATTGATGCACAGTAAAGATGAATGTTACAGTGAATAGTTTATGTTGCAATCTATGTCACAATGATGCTGCATAATTGAATTTTACTAATTCATAAATGGAAAGAGATACAAAATACTGCACATAGGGTAGATAAGTAAGAATGAACATGATGATAGCCTCCAATCCCCTCATCCATACACAATATTGGTTCCTGTAGCCCCAATAGATGCCTTGGGTGAGACTTCACTTGCATACAAGTGATGTCGAAATGGACAATGTCAATAGGGTTTGTTAGTAGAATAAAATGAACCTAGGGTCTTACAACTACACGCCAACAAATGGTTCTATTCTCGGAACCCATAATATATGATTGAGGGAATGTTTCATAGGTCGATCAAGAAAGAGATCACCAAATGGCTAGAAAGGAAGGAATGTTAATTTCTAAGAAAGAGAAGAGAAACCCCTAAATGAGTGACGAGCAATGGATGCAAAGGTATGTGTACATAGAGCTACATGATATTTTCTTTGGTGATTTTTTTATTATTTTAACTGAGTGGTTAGAAAGATTAGTGGAGAATACTAGAAGGTACCAAACTACAAAACAGAGGAGATGGACTCTTGAGTTGGTAAGATAGTTGAACTTTGTATGTAATAAGACTTCTTGTGCAGTTTATTTCTAGTTGAACAATATATTGGGAGGTTATATTACAAAATTTGTATTAGATTGTACATAGTCATATAGTGTTGCAAAGACGGATTTATTTAAAGGACCATGCAAAATTTTTATGAAGGCATTGGGTACCTGGATAAAGATGTTGTTGTGTGACAAGTGTGTGATGGAGATGGATTATGAATACTAAGGGGATTCACACACATAGGGGAACTGGGGGATACCTAGAGGATAGTATGAAGGTAGGAAAGAATGAAGGAATAAATGAAAAAGGAAGGTAGGGACTGAGGATGTTGAGAAATGAAGAAGGTGTATTAGAAGAGGAAGATGATTTTGGATTACTACGCAGTGGAAGACGGTACATGAGGTTGAATACTGGGGATGCGAAAGGAGAGTTGCACAATGAGCTTGAGCAGAGAGAACCCTGTGAAATAGTCCATATTATAGAAATACCATACATAGAAGGAGAGGAAGATAATTCTCATTTTGGTCCTATAATATAAGATTCATTAAGTCCTACTCATAATGTATCTTTCACTGATTCCATGACACCATGTGAGACACTTAGATCTGAAGTAACATTTGAGGATTTATCAAAATAAATTATAGTTAGTAAGGGAAGAAAAAGTAGCAGTTTCCAGAGTAGTGGAAGTAGTGCGTCGAGTCAGATACAACTAGCATCATCGAGGGGAGGTACTACACAAAACAACATGGCATGGTTAGAAAACACACTAAGACTGCCTGATTTCTAGGGAGTTGGGTCGGAGGACAAAAACAACATCTATTCATATGTCAAACAATTTGGGTTGTGAAGAATTTCCAGGACGAGGCTGTAAACATTGTGCAGTTGTAAAAAACATTTAGGGGTTGCGCATTAGTCTGGTATATGAAACTGCAAAGTACCACACCTGCAGGACAAGGAAGGACATTAGCAAAAATTGAACAAGCATTGTTGAAATAGTTCAAGAAGCCAAAGTATGAATTCCATTACTTTACAGAGTTGAAGGAAATAAAACAAGTACAAAATGAGTTAGTTTGGGACTATGATCAACAACTTAAGGATTTGATGGATAGATTAACATTCCATATCTATGATCAACACCACCAAGAATGGTTTATTGCAGGACTACTACCACACATTCTTAGGTCCTTGATTCAACAGAAGGTTGTTTCGTAGACTGAAGCTTTGGATAATGCAATGAAATTGGAAGCATCTCCTATAGGAGATGGTGGAGGGATGGCGCAAGTTGAGACGCAGTTAGTTTCCTTGAAAATTCAATTGCCAAAGCTTACAAAAGGGAAGGAGAAGAAAGAACAAGTCTAGTGTACCAAGTGTAGGACTAAAGGCCACCATTAGGACATATTCCCAACATTTGTGCAGTATTTCACAACTGGAGTACTAAAGCCATTACCAGGAGGGGGATACTGTGAAATATGTAAGAAAAGGGGACATTATCCAAATGAGTGCTCATTGTTGCATAAATACCAAAGTACACCAAGGATTTTTTTTTTTAACTTTTGCAATTCAGTAGGGAACAAAGAGAAGGATTGTCATGCATTCAATTTGATGAGAGAGTGCACTTTAGATATGTATAGAATTTAGGAGGAAAATGTTTCCATAGATGGAGGTGGTTGACAATATAACAATTAGAGAGGATTTAATCTAGGAAACCAAGGAGGATTTGGAAGAGGTCGTGGCAGAGGAAATTTTGGTAGAGGAGGAAGAGGCCCAATAATCTGCGATAATTGTAATCAACTGAGAGACTTAGCTCATGACTGCCCAAATATGTGTACAACCTGCACATATTGTAGAGCACTGGCCCATGCGAAAAAATACTACCCTTAACTACTTGCGAAGTGGCAGGAGAGAGGGAATCAAAACCAGAACCCAAATCAAAACGTACATTAGATATTAGCCAAGAAACACAATGAAGGACATAGAATAATAGTTATTACATGCGGAGGAGCAAGAACAAGGTCTGGTATGACGAATTGAGGGAAGCAGGTTGAGAAATGGGTGAGGAAATCAGTAGGACATGTGCAGACATTTGACCCTCAATATGAAAAGGAGAAATATCTGATGGAAACAAAATAGATAATAGGACCGGATTAGGTAACATCAACATCATATGTTCCTCTGATATGTGATTGTACTACACCAGAAAATCCACTTGAGAAGGTAAGCACTGTAGGAGAGTTTTTGAGAAGTTGCGTAGAATTGATGAAAGATGAAACTGCATTGAATGCATTATGTGAAATGATTGATCATTTTGCACAAGAAAGGGAAATTATTGTTGCACAAATGGTAGTGAATCTGGTATTGCATAAAAATAGGACTAATGAAGAGTTCAGACTAAGAGAACAGATTGGGGAATATGTTGCGGATAGCATTATTTTAGACTTGGTTTCTGATGTAAATGTGTTACCAAAGAAGACATGGTGTTATGAGGAAAATCTCTCTATGGCAAGGGGAAAACCACAACAGATGGAATGACACACATAAATCAACTCTAATACCAAGTATGCTATATAAAATAAATACTATCAAGACAAGGCTATGATCCTACCTCGTCCGGACGTTCGATGAAGACCACCGTTGAGCACACAACACAAAGCTTTATACCTGCAACTTGTCCTCAACAACCAAGAAACGCAAGCATATAGTGATAATGTATCGTTTTAGCATATATATTAACATAATCCATTAACATACATGACAAATATGCCCATGGAATACTAATTAAAATATTTTCAAGATATCAATTGGACAAGAAAAGAGTATTTCTATTAAAATAATCAACATAATTACATAGGTGACAAACTTCTATAATGACACATATCAGAACCAAGAAACTAAGTCCCTCCAACTAGTCTTCCACCACTTTAATCCTCCACCAAAGGCAAGCTCATATAAAAGAGTTTATGAGGTTCTCCATCACAAATAAGGAAGAACTTGGGGGATGAACAACGAGTTCAAACTTTCAAGGACAAAGGGATGCAGACTCAATATGAAGTGAAATTTCTCCAGAGTGTCTTTGCTCTCAAGTTTGAATTGTTCAATCCCTCAAGGCTTGTATATGGCTCAATTTATGGCCTTCAAATGGAACTGGAGGGCCGAGTCGGAGCAGTTTTTAAGTACATGAATGGTCCCAAAAAACATGACAATGACGCAAATGAAACAATTAGTGGTTAAAGCAACAGACTATCAGTTAATTGTAGGAAACTTATACAAGTTAGGTTCAGATGGAATATTTATATGATGTGTTTTAGAGAGTGAAATTCCAATGATACTCTCAAAAGCACGCTAAGGAATTGCAAGAGGAAATTACCTAGATAAAGCAACAACACTGTTGGATCGCAAAAAAGTCATCTTGTCACCATCTTTTCCTTCATTGTTTATCATTTCTTTCTTTCCCTTACCCTCACATTAAGACCATTTTAACTATTACATGTGGGATTAGACTTATTATTTTCCAATGCATTTATTTTAGTATTTTAAGTGAATTTATGATTAGATACAAGAAAAATAGCATGGTTTCACTTATATATCAAAGTTGGATGAGTTCTATGATTTTTACAAGTGTATTTGAAGCTCCAACAAATTCATATTTGACCACCAAGCCTCAAATTCGAATTTCCTCTTCAACCCCTTGAAGGTTTTATGAATATTTGGAGATTCACTCAAGTATCTTGGATGGAGAATAATCATAAAAGAGAGATTTGTGAGAGGATTTGTAGAGATATTACTTGGTAGGTGTTAGCACATGGTTCTAACCACATTAGACATTTGTGGATCTAGGATATATTTGTGGATATGAATTCATTGTTAGTTCTCTTAGTTTTTTGTATAAATAGAAGTGCCTCCTCCATTTCAAGGGGAGAACTCTTGGAGCATGTGTCCAACTTATGATGGAATATAATAAATCTTATTTTCACATAAATTTCCATTCTCTAGTTTTAGATGTAGAATTCTTTAATTTAGTGTATGATGTTATGGAATAGTTTGTTACTTTGTTCTTAGGAGAATTGAGTTCACACCAAAATATGTCATGGTAGCACTTTATTTCATTGTATATTATTTATTTACTTTATGCAATCTCATTATCATAGAATAGTTGTTGCTTATGAATATAAGAAAATTGATAAGTTAAGTAGAGGACCATGAGTGCCATCTACTACCTTTGATAGAAAAGGCCCTAACTCTCTCACAACTTCTCACTTAGTGTTGCATAAAAAAAAATCATAACTCCTTGTTTTCCTAGATTAATTTTCCTTTATGCAAGTGTGATTAAAACCCTCTTTTCAAATCCTTTAATTTCATATGATGATAGAGTAGTGTTGTAAGGAGATTACATTCATTATAGCATATTTCACCTTGCAACCTGAGTTTTTACCAGTAGAGAAATGACAACCTAGGATTGAAAGAGTTAGGATTTGATTGAATTTTCTTTGCTTAGAGTTAGTTGTCTACTCCTGCATATATTGTGTTGGCATTATCACAAGTGTACAAGTATCCCCAGTTAATAAGTTAATAGAAAGTAATTTAAGCAATTAAATTTCCCGACATTTTTGTCACCATTGTCAAGGATGGTGCTAAGGGATTAGGTGTTAGTAATTTGATTTATTTTTATTTTGTTTGATTCATGGAGAGAAAGAATATAACTCATTATGAAAAGATAACTTGGTGAGACACTAGAAAATTTGGGTCATTTTGTGACGGCTATTTCGACACTATTGCGATGTTATGTCGTTGATATTGCGAAAAATCTTGAGTCTCTGAAACGTCATTTTATGGCACGTGGAATTTTCAACGAAATTGAATTAATGTTGCAAGTGTGATGATCATAGGGAAATTCTCACAATTGCGACAAAAAGAAAATATCGTCACCAATATGACAATATAGGCAAAATAAGTGAAACCAACAATTCGTCTCAATTGCGACGAATTTTTTTTTGTTTATATAGAAAATTCGTCTCAGAAACTTTTGTTTTCGTCGCACTTGAGATGACCACATTTTTTTGTTGATATAGAAAATGCGTCACAACATCTTTTTTTAGCGTCGCACTTGAGACGACAACATTTTTTTTATATAGCAAATTTGTCGCAACAACTTTTGTTGGCGTCGCACTTGAGACGACCACATTTTTTGTTGATATAGAAAATGCATCGCATCATCCTTTTTCGTCGTCGCACTTGAGATGAATTTTTTTTTAATATATAGCAAATTCGTCACAGGGATATTATTGTCATCAAAAGTGAGACGAAAAATATTTATTTAAAAAAAAAATTATTTTGGGTTGCAATATTAATATTAATATTACCATATTAATAACTATCAATATCGTATAACTATATTAAAAAATTATGTGTTATGAATGCTATGTTTAAAATGGATGGATAATATTCTTGAATGTTATGCATGAATATATTCCTTATGTTGCATGTTGTAGTGGAAGAGAGTTACTTATCTATCGCAGGATGAATCAAATTCTTGTAATGCTTTGTTTTGAGAAGGTTAGGTAAGAATGTGAGTAGAAATGTTGGGATGAGAAATAAAGAATCTTATTTCTTGTATTTTTCACCATGTTGGCCTCATAGCCTAGGTTGGTGGTGGTATCTACACTAGATGGTTGTGGTTCAATGGAAATGTTATCTTACATGACCAATCTCTTGGACCAATTTTTGTTTATGAATATGCAAAATTACTATTACTCACGTGTTGGCAGCCAATTCACATTTTCTACTGTCCTCATAAGCTGCCTACACCAATGTTTTGCAAACCTTAATTTTTCGTCACAATTCTCAAATAAACGACACTTTTAATTTTTTTGCGCTATTTGCACACTTACCTTCGTTTTTGTTTTCACGACTGTAAGGGTTAAAACTTGGTATTTCAAAGTTGCATTAAAATCTTCAATGAATTGTCGTTATCATTCTTGTCGATATGCCCATTGCGTTTACATTTCACTTATCATTATGCAGTTTGCAAAACCCTTTTTGATCTATACTCATTTGACATTCGTTGATTGATTATGTAATTTTGTTTCATTAAATTGCGATGCATTGGCAATTGGATTTACATGTTATTTGATCAAATTACTTTCCACATTGGCCTCATAAAAGCACATAGGTGTTATGCTTAAACCCTTGATATATATCATTTAATATGACACCTAGTTCATGTTATCAAAACACATTGGCATATTGGTTAAACCCTTGGTGTGAATCATCTCATCAAACACTTGGTATTGGTTTCGATTTATGTGTTTGGTTTTAAAACTATGGCATAACTTTTGATTGCACGAATGGTTTATCCACTTACCAAAGGTTTCAATTGATTGATTGAAGTGGCATAGTTGTAACACATATGCGTTGTGATTTGAATAGTGGAAAGCGTTGGCGGTTGTACTATGGTAATGACTATTCTGCATGGCAGAAAATAGCTCCACCACCTTCGCACGATGTCATTAATGCTTATCCCTATCCTTGCTTCACCTCTGCTAGCATCGAGTAAGCCTGTGAATACTCTACTCCGGCGTATGCTATGATTCAAACCCTAGATCGTTCATATCGTCCACCGTGTGCTCTTCTCCATCGCATCAGTGGTGCAAATTGAGCCGAACGGTAGTCAAGCCCTGCTACTGTTCGATAATGCCTGGAAAGACTTAGAAGATAATGGTTGGCTGACGTTTGTGCAGAGGTTTGAGGGTTTTAATATATTTGTTAAACAACAGTTCGCAATGAATTTTGATGGGTGTAGGGCCAAGATAGGTGACATTCATCTTGAAATCAATGAAGAGTTCATTATCTCTACCACAGGGTTAGCAGCCACGAGCCAGCGATGGTTTAAAAACTCTAAAGTTGAGGAGGTTCCATGGCCACTACTGTTCGTCTCACGAAAGGTCACATCCTGTGACAGAGGTATGTCGATTTCCACTCTTAAACCAAGGTGGCATGATTTTTTGATAGTGGTTAAACAATTTGTGACCTGTGAAGGTCGATATGGACTGATTTTTCTTTATCACCTTCATTTGTTAATGAATTTCATGGGCTATCCATTGAATATTCCATTCTACTTCCAGCGTAGCCTTTATAAAATGGTTAAAAGGTTTAAACGCGAAAAGGCCGATAGTAGCTTGTTCCACCACATCTTAATCAGACTCATCGTTGTTCACCACTTAAATCTTCATGGTGGTAGTTGGCTAGCTTTTATCTCTCGAAATGGTTTTGCTGATACAGAACCTATCCAAATTGACAAGCCTGTGGTTAGTGAAACTAAGGTCCATCCACCTATGCCTTTCCATGTCCTTCTACCCTCTCCTAAACCCTCGTTCGACCCTGATATTGACCTACCCAACGTTATAATAGACAAGGAAGAGGTTGTTAAAAAGCCTATGAGAAAAAAGGTCAAGGGAAACCCCACTGTCAACGGAAAAGGTAAAAAGAATGCTCGACTTATATCGAGACTTGCTAGGAATAAACCTAAACCTAGTATTGATCAGAAGCCCATAATCCTCAGTGAAGACTCTGACTCTGACATCGAACGCTTCCTAGCTAGTGAGTAACCTTACTCCCAAGGCTTGTGCTCCGAGCCACCCTATGACTTCGTTTCTAATTTACCCCCTTGCCTAAGGAACAATCCTAGCTACCCAGGGATCAAGCTACCTAATGAAACCCTCGGCAATTTTACCAAACCCTTGACTGTTATTTCAAAGCCTGGGCAGTCATCATGTGACCAATTTAATGTGTGGATGGAATGCTACTATACTGACGTCCCCTTATTACAGTCGAAAATCAAATCATTGGAAAATCAAGTTGCAGTGTTGACTAGTGAAAGGGATAAGCTTCGAGCAAATGATAAGAAGCAGAAAACTATTGGCTCCATCGTATTTAGGAATGTCGAAACGGCTACAGCCTTCATAAATTCCAAACTATTATGATCAAGTTGCCTTCTCATCATCCAGGCATGAATTTCGATATCAATTTCGTTTTGTGAATTACTAGGATTAATATAATGATTTGAGTTTGGTTTTAAAATATCTCTGTCCATTATTCGAAATGACTATGTCATAGTTTTGTGGATCTTGTACATTGTTTTTGCTTTGCTAAAGTTAAATGAAGTTTTGATTTGGTTACACGATTTGCTCGTGCCCAGTTTAGCAATTGATTGGTTCTCACTGGATTTGATTCGTTTGAGTTGACGAAATCTATGGTGTTTTCTTTCGCTTGGATTTTTGTTTGTATCTGACCTGTACAGAAGATTTTTATGCTAAAATTAGAGCACGACCATGTTTTGATTTGGTATGATTTTGTTATGGTTGGATTATATCGGCTCAGATTTTATGGTGTGATTTTGGAACGATTTCGTGAGTTTGATTGTTATGATCTTTTAATATGTTATGTGATGTAATCTTCTAAATCAGGGCTACAACTCTGTTCGAATCTGATTTGGAAAGAATGACTATGTTTTTTCTGGAAACGATATCCTCATTTAGCCTGTGCAAAATATATCTTCACCAAAATCATGGAACTGTTTTGATTCACAACGACTATTTTAAACTCAAACTGTTCGATTCACTCTCGTTTTGATTGGATTGCTCTAGATCTTGAGTTAACCCGATTGTTTTTATGGGTTGGATTCGTATCGAAAATAGACTTGATGTTGCTATGTTCATTTTAATTTTCAAAATGAGTTTGTTAAACTCAGATCGACATAGGTCATCTCTGTTGAATTCGTATGATGAAATTCGGTTAATAGTTCGTTTTGAAATGAATTCAAGTAATAATTTCATTGAAAATCAATCGATTTTGTCTTCCCCAATTAGCAATAACAAACGATTGGACAACTTTTACAGATCCTGTTATCAATCGATTGATTTCAGTGTGATTTCATTTGTGATAATTTACACACCAGTTTTGATTTGATTCGCTAATGGCATGGATCATTTGTTTATGTTAATACAATTATATCAATTTGAAAATGATCTTGCTGTTTTAGTATGGATTCGATCGTGTTTCCTGTGGATGGATGAGGCGGCATAAACGGTTGCCTATGATTTGTTTAACTTTATTGATTTCAATTAGTCATGAATCGATTTCATTACTGTCGGTTATCCAATATGATTTCGTTTACCCGATTATGTGAAAACAAAGAAAACAGAGTATATACATTTATGTAGTCGTTTGATTGATCTTAGTCTTGTTTTGATCTCAAATTAGTATAACAATTTCAATTTGAATGATTCGTTTGTCTTTCAAATAGCTATTAGATACTTGTTAATAGTTTGAATTTAATTTTTTAAGGATTTGAATTGATTTTAATGTTGATTATGTGTCTGATTTAGACCAGCTACAGAATCGTAAGAGTCTGTAGCTAGTCTTTCGAATTAGATTTTTATCATTTTCATTAGCAAAATATCCTCTTAACTTGTCCTTTTTTACCTCTTTCAGGTACATCCAAATTGCATTGGGCATGTTGGACAGTCTAGGAGATATTTGTGTGATACGGTTTTATTTTAGATTCCTAGTTTAGTCAGACTTGGGATATCATCCCAGATTTTTTGTAAACAGTTTGATAACTTCTACAGGGATGTTTTACCCTGTAGGAGGTATTTAAATACTTATTATTTTTTGTAATAAGAAGCATCCTCACTTGTGGGAGAACGAGGCTATGGATTTCTAATACAAACTGAGACAAGAGTTGATGTCTTGCTACAACTTTCTCTTTCAATATATCAAACTATTGTTTCAAGTTTATGCATATCAGTTTGCAGTTGATTATAGACTACTTTAGCTATCATAATCTATTGCAGGGTGATATGATTTGATTAATGTGTTATCCATATCTGATTTCTTTCATCATTTTTTAAAAATACATCAATTAATTGGTTTCAGTTAATGAATCACAGATTTCTCTACTTCATTGATCGAATCATTTTGTATAGATCTTTGCATACATATTTATCTAACTGTGAAGATTTATAAATCATAAGATTGCTGTAATTTTATGTTTTGTTTGTCCTGTAATCATATTTGAAGAGCACTGCAGCTTTTGTTTACGAGAAGCTCCTAGATAATTCGATGCGGGTTTCCTCCCTCCAATCAGCTAAGATAACCATTACATTCAGGACAAATCTGGAGCGTTTCTCTAGGCCAGTTTGTTATTTATTTGATAGTTAATTTGTTAGTATAATTTTTGTAGTTTAGTTAGATATATGTGTAGTTTAGATTTGTAGTTAGAGTTAGTATTTTAGTTGCTTAGTTTAGTTAGTTTTCAGTTTATTTCTTTTTCATAAAATTATAAAAATAAAAAACAATAGCTCTCGTTGTCTTAGGACAGAATATTAATGAGTTTTTCAGATTTCCATACAAATCTGTGAATTGTAAATATTGTATATTTGTGAATAAGATTTATTTCTATTAGTAGTTAGATAGTTAATTTCTTAGAGTTAGTATAGTATTAGATAGTAGATTGTATTTATAATAGTTAGATTTGTTTAGTTTGTTTTAATAGTTATTTTTAGTTAGATTAGTTAATTTAGAGTAGTCTTCTTTTTTGTTTTCTTAGGACCCTAGATCGGCTAAAGGAGCCGCTAAACCCGTCAGGTTGGTTCATCCCAAACGGCTTGGGTTATTAGACAACCCCGGACTGGTTCCACTCTCCCAGTTGACGAACGATCAATTTTGCCCGCCAACAAATGGCGCTAGAAGGAGGGCCTGAAATTAATTAATGGCACGAGGTGGTCGCAAGACTCCTCCATCACCTAATCGCTCACATATAGTTACAAGAAGTCATTCGAATGATAATATTCCCCTTCAAACAACAACCACATCAACCAACAATCCACAGATCACAGTTGAGCCAGCAACCCCTAATCCTATAGGTGGTGACATACAAGAGATTACTCGTCAATCTCTTATAAGAACTCATAGTGCCTTAGCCCATTTGAGGCAACCAAACCGTCCGTTGGACCAACCTTTGGATTTCTCTGATATCAGAGAACAATTAGGAGGCACTAATCTCACTGTGAATCCTACAGATCCAAACCCAAATCCTGCTGTAGGAGGTTCTGGAATACCTCCTTCACCACCTCCATCATCTCCTTTCTCTTCTGGAGGAGATTCTTCTGACAAAGGAAATTCCCCTTCTCATCCTTCCACACCCACTACACCAATGGAAAATCAGAATAACCCTGCTAGACCTTGGCTTGATCAGGGTGTTGTAGCTGTACCTGGAGCTCAACATCCCTTACCTAAACATCAAGAGAAATGGATTCCCAAGTTTGACCCTGACTCAAAACAGATCGCAGAAGATCACATTAAAAAGTTTATGTTATCCATAAGACTCCACAATGTCGAACATGAAGACATTGTCTGTAGGTTGTTCCCCTATACTTTCGAGGGAAATGCATCTACATGGTACTTTGCCCAACAACCCCATACCATCGTATCTTGGGAAAATTTTGAGTCATGCTTTTTGGAAAGGTTCGGAGACGATAAGCCTCCGGAAGTCCTAGTCATGGACCTTTCTAGCTTAAGAATGAACCCAAAAGAAAAAGTTAAAGACTTTAATCAAAGATTCTTAACACTTAAAAATTGAATCCCTACGGATTCCATGCCTATCAAGAATCTTATAATAACATTCTACACTAAAGCTTTGCATCAAAGTATAGCTATTTGGGTTAAACGATCGAATAAAGCCACGTTGTTAGAAGTCTTTGAGGAGGCCAGCCAGATTGAAAAAGACATACTTAGTCTTAAAGACTCTACTAGCAATGAAACAGAGACTATTTCTTCTTCCAAAAAGAATATTGAAATCCTCCCCAGACCCACTCAAGGTAAAACACAACCTGAAATCTCTGATTTAGAAAACTTAACTAAAGTTGTTCAAAAACTGTCAAATCAAGTGATAGACCTAAAAAGGAAAACCGAAGAAGATTCTTCAAGCAAAGGACCTTACAGGCCCCCGTTCCGGAAGCCTTTTCCCACCAACCGACCTAATCCAACCACCGAAGGCCTTAATCTAGAAAGTTTGCAATGCGCCCTTCAAACAATTCTAGAAGCCCAAGATAACTTGATTCCTCCTGAGATTCCTGAGGAGGTAGTTGAACAAGAGACAGTTCAAGAAGAGGAGTCTTCCCCAAAAATTTTTGGACACTTCTCGGATAGCATCTTTCAAGCTAACTTTGAGACAATACATCCCTATAATACCAGGAGTAAGACAACAAACAAACCTGCTTCCGAAAACACTACAGCTTCGCCTCCAAAGAAATCTAAATCGGATGAGACTAAACAGAGTAATGTGAACCCCAACTTAGATTATGATGTAGTTGAAGATCTTAAAAAGTTGAGAGCTAACATTTATGTTTATGAGTTATTGAAATTTCCATTTCTGCTACAAAAGATGTTACAGAATATTTCAGAGAATGGGAAAAATCGTAATTCAAGTGGTAACAAGGTTGTGCAGAACAAAGTTCCTCAGAATACTTCCACTAAAAACAATCCTGATTCTCAAGATAAAGGAAGCCTTCCTGTAAGTAATGTAAATAATGTAAATAATGTAGATAAAGTAGCTTTAGAAACTGCGAGTAAAAATCCACAAGCTACCACTCTTAGCACTTGCAAAAATGTACCTCCATTTTTGTTAACTTTCGAAATCTTTAATAGAAATGTGCATAATTGTATGGTAGACTCAGGAGCGTCATCCAATGTGATGCCATGGTCTGTATGCCAGAAGATTAACGCCGAAGTTTAACCCTCCACCTTAAAAATCATACAACTTGATCAGACCAATGTTAAAGTTGTAGGCGAACTAAAGAATGTGCTTATAAGATTATCGTCTAACCCCAAGGTTCATCAAGTCATTGATATTATTGTTGTGGATATTCTAGAAGTGTATGGTATTTTTTTAAGCAGGGACTGGTCGAAGTAGCTACACGGCTATTTCACGACCGATTGGTCTCATCTATGGCTTCCAGAAAACAACAAGCCTAACAAGATCAAGATAAATCGTGAATGCTACCTTAAGTTCACGGTCATAGATTTGAACGATCCCAACGAACCCTTTACACCTTCTGTGGATTCACCCAAAGTATAAGGGATGGACACCTTTTTCGGTAATTTCATGGCCAAGGATTCAGCTATCACCAATCTAGAACAACAGTCCGAGATTGTAGCATATGTGCAGCCAAAAACTTCTATGCAACGGTCTCATGTACCCGATGGAAATAAAATTTGGTCTCTTTATTTTGATGAGTCAAAGTCCAAAGAAGGAGCTGGAGCAAGCTGCGTCATTATCGATCTGACAGGTAACAAAACATTGATTTCATGTAGGTTAGAATTTGAATGTACTAATAATACTGCAGAATACAAGGCTTTACTGCAAGGCCTTAGAAAAGCTTTTGATATGAACATTCAAAATTTGACCGTCCTTGGCGACTCTGAAATAGTGGTTATATAGGTAAGAGATTCTATCCACTGTTTGTCTCCGCATCTTAAAAGCTACCAATCTGAGGTATGGAACTTAATGAATAAATTTTCGGCTTTCAATATAAATTCTATTCCCAGATTGAATTACTCTGAAGCAGATTTATTAGCTAATGTAGCTTCTAAACTTCTTCCTGTAGAAGGCTTGTCCCCAGATGCATTCTCCATCGAACTGTTGTTCCGGCCATCTGTTCCCGACAACATCACGAGATGGAGAGTCTTTGACGATGATCAGCAGATTATTAACTTTCTGCACATGGAAGAAACTTTTCAAGGCGCGGTGATAGACGAACACACACATGACGACAATTTGCATGATTTCACGGTAATACCAGATCCGAGAACTTCTGAATCTTCATTGGACATGGTAAACTCGATCCCTAAATCTGTAGTTAGATTAGATAAGTTTTATGATCTTCAAGATAAATTTAAAAAGACGATCAACTGTAAAACCAATAGTTCCTCGTTATCATACGAAAAAGTAAACTTAGGAACTAAGGAAAATTTTCAGTGCATTAATCTAGGGTTAGGATGTTCTGAACAAGAAAAAGTTTCCTTTATTAAATTGTTCAAAGAATTTAAGGATGTCTTTGCATGGATGTATGATGACCTTAAAACTTTCGACCCTAACATCATACAACATGTCATCCCTATGAAGCCCCAAACCTTACCCTTTCAACAAAAACTGAGGAAAATGCACCCCAAGATCGAACCGACCGTTCAAAAAGAATTGAATAAGATCCTAAATACTAAGATAATTTTTCCTGTTAGGCACACTCAATGGGTTTCTAACCTTGTCCCAGTCTGGAAGAAAAGCGGGGAAATCCAACTGTGCGTCGATTTCTGAAACCTTAATAGAGCGTCTGATAAAGACAACTACCCTATCCCACCCATGGAACAGATCCTTCAACAGGTATTTGGTTCTGAGAGGCTATCCTTACTAGATGGTTTCTTAGGGTACAACCAAGTCCTGATGTCTCCTCCAGAACAACTTAAAACTACCTTCTGTACCCCATGGGGCACTTATGCTTATCGAAAAATGCCCTTTGGATTGATTAATGCTTGTGCCACTTTCTAGAGAGCAATAGATATTGCTTTCCGAGGCTTAATCAATCAGTCCATTGTAGTTTACTTAGATGATGTTACCATTTTCTCTAAAAACAAAACCGATCATCTAGCTCACTTAAGACCCGTTCTACAACGATGTCATAAATACGACATCTCCTTAAATCCTAAAAAGTCAATCTTTGCAGTAGAACAGGGTAAACTCTTAGGATTTATTGTGTCAAGTGAAGGGATGATTATCGACCCCGAAAGGACTCAAGTCATCGCGAAACTTCCCCCTCCTACATCCAAAAAATCTATGAAGTCTTTCTTAGGCCAGATTAACTTTGTGAGAAGATTTGTCCCCAGCTTCGCTGAAATGGTCAGACTTTTACAGAACCTAATTAAGAAAGACGCCCAATATCACTGGGGACCCATAGAAAATCAAGCTTTTAATGCAATAAAGAAGGCCATAATAGACGCTATGTCTCTCATGAGCCCCGATGTTTCTCAAGACTTTACACTCTACACTTTTTATTCCGACCATTCCTATGCCGCCGTCCTAACCCAAAACAATGCCGAAAACAATGAAGTACCCATTGCCTTTATGAGCTCTTCTTTCAAAGGCACTGAACTTAATTACCCAGCGGTAGATCGGCAAGCCTACGCTATTTTCAAAGAAGTCAAGCCCTTCCGGTCCTATCTTTTGAAGTCAAGGATGAAAGTCATTGTCCCCTACCTAGTCGTCAGGAACCTGTTAGTGCAGAAGGAACTAGGTGAAAAGAGGGCCAAATGGGTCACCTCCTTGCAGGAGTACGAATTAGAAATCACCCCAACTCAGATAGTGAGAGGCCAAGGGTTATGCAAGTTAGTTGTTGATTCAGTAGCAGGACAACAAGAAGAAAGCGATACATCAAACCTAGGACAACAAGATCAAAATCTAATGTGTTGCGCACAAAACCATGTCAGTCCGTGGTACTACGATATAAGATTCTGTCTTGAACATGGGTCAGCACCCCTTCACCTGGATCCCGCTAAAAGAAGAGTGTTGAGATTAAAGTCTGCCCCCTTTCATCTGGTTAATGGTATCCTGTTTCGTCAAAGTTTTGACAGCGTACTGATGCGTTGTCTCGAAAAAGACGAAGAAGAAAAAGTCTTGCTAGAGTTGCATGCAGGAGAAGCTAGTGGTCATTTTGGTGGTGACACCACTGCCCATAAGGTTTTAAGAGCTGGTTATTACTGGCCCACGCTTTTTAGAGATGCCCATGCCTTATGTCGTAAGTGTATTATTTGTCAAAAAGCATCGAGGCGGTTACAAAAACCAGCCTTTCCTTTGCAGCCCGTTTCAGTAGAATCTCCTTTTCAGTAGTGGGGCCTTGATATCATAGGTCCGATCAACCCCTCATGCTCACAACAACACAATTTTATTTTGACAGCCACAGATTACTTTAACCAATGGTCTGAAGCTGCCACATTAAGAACTGTGAACACCAGTCAGGTAATTACCTTTCTAAATTCGAATATTATCACTCGTTTTGGTATCCCTGATTGTTTAGTATTCGATAATGCTTCTTACTTTTCCTCTCTTGAGATGAGCGAGTTCTCTTTGGAAAAAGGAATTAAATTGAAGTATTCCACTAGCTATTACCCCCAGGGAAACAGATTGGCAGAATCAACAAATAAGAACTTGATTAAAATCATCGAGAGAACGGTGGTTGAAAATCACAAAAATTGGCACAATGCACTGCTAAACGCATTGTGGGATGATAGGGTAACACCAAAAGTTGTTGTAGTTAACTCCCCCTTTTTTCTCGTTTATGGAAGAGAAGCAATTCTGCCACCTCACATTCTTCTTCCTTCACTACAGTTGTCGCAGAAAATCCAAGAAGAAGAGTGTCCCCCTTTGGAAAACTGGATTAATGCTTTGATGAAGCTAGAAGAGGTAAGAGCCCAAGCTAAACATAAGTTAGATCAGCATCAACTATTGGTTAAAAGTTGGTTCGATTATAACTCTGCTTCTGATAGGAATTTTGAAGTAGGTGACCTCGTCCTAAAATGATACAAACCACATGAGGGAAAGGGAGAGCACGCGAAATTTCAAAACTTATGGCTTGGACCATTTTTAATTGCTGAAAAGTTGGGTCCTAGTTCTTTTCGATTGCAAAATCTTGAAGGACGGCTTGAAACCTGTCTGGTGAATGGACAAGCCCTGAAAAGATACTTTTCTTGACAACAACCCTTGTATATTATGTACATATTTTGCTTCTGTTTGCTTTTTCTTTTGCTCTTGTTTTTTATTTTTCCTTTGAGTTTATCATCTTGTGTTTTTGGAAATACACATACCTGTATACTGAGCTATTCACATAAAGAAAATAGAAAATTCCTTCGCTGAAGTAACTTCTAAGAAAAATGTATAAACATCAATGGTATATTTCTGATGGTATATATGTCTGTTGTTTGAAAGAAGTTAATTGATTTCGATCTCTGAGTAAAGCTTGTCAAGATCATCTATTATCTTTTTACGCTATCCCTATTCCTTAAGGGAATGACTCAGAAGATGTCTCCTTGCCTTAGGAAGTTGTTTTTGTAAATGAAACATCTTTGGATCTTAATAAAGGACAATCCTAAAAAATTCTGATGAGGTCTGAAAATATATGTTAAAATATCATGGTTTTCAGCGTCACCCCACTCAACTATATATCTTTGAAGAAAAAAAAACAAAATAAATTATTAATAGAGCTGTGAGAAGTTCTTGTAAACCCGTCGTGATGCTGAACAGGTCTGCTGGCAGCGGGTAAATGCATGCATGACGCCAAGACAACTTTGTCGGGGTACTAAACAGGCCCGCTGGCAGCGAAGCAATGTCAGGTATATGAAAATTGGCAAAAAATAAGAAACCTCTTAACCATAAAATGTCCTTTATTCTGATCTGGAACTTCTTGGCAGGATACAGATGTCAAAGTGGGTTAAATGGCAACCCTGTCGAGGCTATGGATGCCTGCTGGCAGCAGTGGCTCTGTCAACAGTATTGGAGATTTTATCTTTAATATCATGACTCGCTGGTCTTAAGACTATTATCAGTTTTCATCTTTTAAAACACTGCTGGAATAGTTGGTTAATGATGATGTCTATACGATTTTCTGGTTGTTATTTTTGAGTTGCAATTATCTTTGCTATCCTAATCTGAATTTGTTCTTTTGGCAGAGATAATTGCTTCTACCAGTGTGTTGCCATTGTTGGCAGCCAATTCACATTTTCTACTGTCCTCATAAGCTGCCTACACCAATGTTTTGCAAACCTTAATTTTTCGTTGCAATTCTCAAATAACCGACACTTTTATTTTTTTTGCGCTATTTGCACTGGTTTTTCTTTATCACCTTCGTTTGTTAATGAATTTCATGGGCTATCCATTGAATATGCCATTCTACTTCCAGCGTAGCCTTTATAAAATGGTTAAAAGGTTTAAACGAGAAAAGGCCGAGAGTAGCTTGTTCCACCATGGCCTAATCAGACTCATCGTTGTTCACCACTTAAATCTTCACAGTGATAGTTGGCTAGCTTTTATCTCTCGAAATGGTTTTGCTGATACAGAACCTGTCCAAATTGACAAGCCCGTGGTTAGTGAAACTAAGGTCCAACCACCTGTGCCTTTCCATGTCCTTCTACCCTCTCCTAAACCCTCGTTTGACCCTGATATTGACCTACCCGACGTTATAACAGATGAGGCAGAGGCTGTTAAAAATCGTGTGAGCAAAAATGTCAAGGGAAACCCCACTGTCAACGGCAAAGGTAAAAAGAATGCTCTACTTATATCGAGACTTGCTAGGAATAAACCTAAACCTAGTATTGATCAGAAGCCCATAATCCTCAGTGAAGATTCTGACTCTGACATTGAACGCTTCCTAGCTAGTGAGTACCCTTACTCCCAAAGCTTGTGCTCCGAGCCACCCTATGACTTCGTTTCTAATTTAACCCCTTGCCTAAGGAACAATCCTAGCTACCCAGGGATTAAGCTACCTAACGAAAACCTCGACAATTTTACCAAACCCTCGACTGTTATTTCAAAGCCCGGGCAGTCATCATGTGACCAATGTAATGTGTGGTTGGAATGCTACTATACCAACGTCCCCTTATTACAGTCGAAAATCAAATCATTGGAAAATCAAGTTGCAGTGTTGACTAATGAAAGGGATAAGCTTCGAGCAAATGATAAGAAGCAGAAAACTACTGGCTCCGTCGTATTTAGGAATGTCGAATCGGCGACATCCTTCGTCAATTCCAAACTCTTATGATCAAGTTGTCTGCTCATCATCCAGGTATGAATTTCGATATCAATTTCGTTTTGTGAATTACTAGGATTAATATAATGATTTGAGTTTGGTTTTCAAATAGCTCTGTCCATTATTCGAAATGACTCTGTCATAGTTTTGTGGATCTTGTACATTGTTTTCGCTTTGCTAAAATTAAATGAAGTTTTGATTTGGTTACATGATTTTCTCGTGCTCAGTTTAGCAATTGATTGGTTCTCACTGGATTTGATTCGTTTGAGTTGACGAAATCTATGGTGTTTGCTTTCGCTTGGATTTTTGTTTGTATCTGACCTGTACAGGAGATTTTTATGCTAAAATTAGAGCAAGACCATGTTTTGATTTGGTATGATTTCGTTATGGTTGGATTATATTGGCACATATTTTATGGTGTGATTTTGGAAAGATTTCGTGAGTTTGATTGTTATGATCTTTTAATATGTTATGTGATGTAATCTTCTAAATCAGGAATACAACTCTGTTCGACTCCGATTTGGAAAGAACGACTATGTTTTGTCTGGAAACGATATCCTCATTTAGCCTGTGCAAAATATATCTTCGCTGAAATCATGGAACTGTTTTGATTCACAACGACTATGTTAAACTCAAATTGTTTGAGTCGCTCTCGTTTTGATTGGATTGCTCTAGATCTTGAGTTAACACGATTGTTTTTATGGGTTGGATTCCTATCGAAAATAGACTTGATGTTGCTCTGTTAATTTTAATTTTCAAAACGATTTTGTTAAACTCATATCGACATAGGTCATCTCTGTTGAATTCGTATGATGAAATTCGGTTAATAGTTCGTTTTGAAATGAATTCAAGTAATAATTTCGTTGAAAATCAATCAATTTTGTCTTCCCCAATTAGCAATAACAAACGATTGGACAACTCTTATAGATCATGTTATCAATCGATTGATTTCATTGTGATTTCGTTTGTGATAATTTACATACCAGTTTTGATTTGATTCGCTAATGGCATGGATAGTTTGTTTATGTTAATACAGTTATATCAATTTGAAAATGATCTTGTTGTTTTAGTATGGATTTGATCGTGTTTCCTATGGATGGATGAGGAAGCATAAATGATTGCCTATGATTTGTTTAACTGTATTGATTTCAATTGGTCATGAATCGATTTCATTACTGTCGGTTATCCAATATGATTCCGTTTACCCGATTATGTGAAAACAAATGAAACAGAGTATATGCATTTATGTAGTCGTCTGATTGATCTTAGTCTTGTTTTGATCTCAAATTAGTATAACAATTTCAATTTGAATGATTTCAGGTACATCCAAATTGCATTGGGCATGTTGGACAGTCTAGGAGATATTTGTGTGATACGGTTTTATTTTAGATTCCTAGTTTAGTCAGACTTGGGATATCATCCCAGATTTTTTGTAAACAGTTTGATAACTTCTACAGGGATGTTTTACCCTGTAGGAGGTCTTTAAATACTTATTATTTTTTGTAATAAGAAGCATCCTCACTTGTGGGAGAACGAGGCTATGGATTTCTAATACAAACTGAGACAAGAGTTGATGTATTGCTACAACTTTCGCTTTCAATATATCAAACTATGGTTTCAAGTTTATGCATATCAGTTTGCAGTTGATTATAGATTACTTTAGCTATCATAATCTATTGCAGGATGATATGATTTGATTAATGTGTTATCCATATCTAATTTCTTTCATCATTTTTTAAAAATACAACAATTACTTGGTTTCAGTTAATGAATCACAGATTTCTCTTCTTCATTGATCGAATCATTTTGTATAGATATTTGTATACAGATTTATCTAACTGTGAAGATTTATAAATCATAAGATTGCTGTAATTTTATGTTTTGTTTGTCCTGTAATCATATTTGAAGAGCACTACAACTTTTGTTTACGAGAATCTCCTGGATAATTCGGTGCGGTTTTCCTCCCTCCGATCAGCTAAAATAGCCATTACATTTAGGACAAACCTGGAGCATTTCTCCAAGTCAGTTTGTTATTTATTTGATAGTTAATTTGTTAGTATAATTTTAGTAGTTTAGTTAGATATATGTGTAGTTTATATTTGTAGTTAGAGTTAGTATTTTAGTTGCTTAGTTTAGTTAGTTTTCAGTTTATTTCTTTTTCATAAAATTAAAAAAATCAAAAACAATAGCTCTCGCTGTCTTAGTACAGAATATTAATGAGTTTTTCAGATTTCCATACAAATCTGTGAATTGTAAATATTGTATATTTGTGAATAACATTTATTTATGTTAGTAGTTAGATAGTTAATTTCTTAGAGTTAGTATAGTATTAGATATTAGATTGTATTTATAATAGTTAGATTTGTTTAGTTTGTTTTAATAGTTATTTTTAGTTAGATTAGTTAATTTAGAGTAGTTTTCTTTTTTGTTTTTTTAGGAACTTAGATCGGCTAACGGAGCCGCTAAACCTGTTAGGGTGGTTCATCCCAAACAACTTGGGTTATTAGACAACCCTGGACTGGTTCCACTTTCCCAGTTGATTGACGGTCAATTTCGCCCGCCAACATCACGGTCATAAAATAATTATGTGTTATGCATGCTATGTGTCATTTTTTTTTTCCGATTTTGAATTTAAGTATACAAGGAAATGAAGGAGTATTTCATGATGCAAGAGAAGAAAATGATTTATACCTTTTCATAAATGTGTTTTGGATCATGGAGGTGACCACCCTTCAAACCTGCATTTTTCAAAGACATTAAAAGGTTAAATGACTGAATAATAGCTAAACATCTATGATGAAATAACCATGTACAAGTGCAAAGGAAGGCTACTAGGTGGGCTTGAAACAAGAGAACTCTTAGCTCACACATACACAATACATAAGATAGGACTCCGTGTAAAACTCAAGTGCACCACTATCTAAGGGAGGTTTAGCCTTTGGAATACATCGTGCAAGAAGATTAGATATGAATTCTACCTAATAAAATATCATCCCATGCTTGAGCACCCCATGCATAATCAAAATCCATCTTAACCATATGTATCTAGTGCATGGTTTACCATACAAGAGGTTCAAGAGAATTGTTAAGGCTTGAAGTTCTCATAAGAATAGAGAGAGGCTATGAAGCCTAAGGAAATGGCTGGATTATATGGAGTTCACTATAGTTTAAAATTTCTTAAATATTTCTAACCTACAAGGTTACATATAAAATAAATAATGAAATATAGAAGATGAAATACTAAAATAAAATGTGTCTAAACTAAAATATGTGTTCGGGTGGTACAACAACTATTTGATAATACTTATTTCAATAGGTCAATGACAATGTATGCCTTTGATGTAAGAGTTTCACACGGTGTATTTTACAAATACAAAATAGAATCCTAAGACTCTAACACAACACTAATGACCTTCACTCGAATAGTTAAATAGTAATTAGGCCTTCCAAGTGCTTCAATGTATGGTGATGCAACCCACCATAGAAAACACATGAAGGCATGAGAGGCACTATGATTCCACTATAAAGTAATATGAAAGGGGACCTATGGGAAAATAAATCCTCTATCTCCAAGGTCATTCTCAGAACTTATATTCTTCTACATTGTGCCTTAAATGAAGCCATATTCCTTCTTTGACTTATCAATCAATCCTTGAATCTATGTAAGAGGTTGGTGGGGAAAATATTTTCACATAATAATGGGAGCATGGGTTGAGTACAATATTCATGTCGTGAGAAGTTTAAGAGTCCTACATTCCACTAGTTATAGGTAATGTCATCCATCATTTCCACCAATGATATCATTGCCATTGACTCTAACATTGTAGGAAGCATTCTAACAATAATTCTCTATAGATTTCATGTTTTATTCCCCATTTCCAACCCATACCAATTTGGAAATTAACCAAAATCAACATCAAGAAGAGGAAAACTGTAGACTTTGGATGAAATATAGTGGTTGTAGGTGATCATATAGGATAAGGAAGATAACAATTCATTATTCACTATCCATTATATACTCTTTATATCCTTGAGAGACAAATATAGTTCTTTTAGGAAATTCTTAGAAAGAATACAATAGATCAAGCTCTTTCTATGAAGTACATAAAGTGAATATATTCCTTATGTTACATGTTGTAGTGGAAGAGAGTTCCTTATCTATCGCAGGATGAATCAGATTCTTATAATGCTTTGTGTTGAGAAGGTTAGGTAAGAATTTGAGTAGAAAGGTTGGGATGAGAAATATAGAATCTTATTTCTTGGTTTTTCACCATGGTGGCCTCATAGCCTAGGTTGGTGGTGGTATCTACACTAGATGGTTGTGGTTAAATGGAAATTTTATCTTACATGACCAATCTCTTGGACCAATTTTTGTTAAAGGATAAGTCTCATTTTTTTTGTTTATGAATATGCAAAATTACTATTACTGCCAATCATAAAAAAATTATGTGTTAAGCATGTTATGTGTCATTTTTTTTCCAATTTTAAATTTAAGTATACAAGAAAATGAAGGAAAATTTCATGACTCAAGAGAAAAAAATGATTTATACCTTTTCGGAAATGTGTTTTGGATCATGGAGGTGACGACTCTTCAAACCTACATTTTTCAAAGACATTAAAAGGTTAAATGACTGAATAATAGCTAAACATC
Source organism: Picea glauca (assembly GCA_000966675.3). Lineage (NCBI taxonomy): Eukaryota > Viridiplantae > Streptophyta > Pinopsida > Pinales > Pinaceae > Picea > Picea glauca. Next base: position 1,960,300 of record JZKD02S1672659.1, read on the forward strand.
TATGACCACCCATATTGCTTGATTATGTCATCGCTCTATGATTTCAATGTTCAATTTGTTACATCCACATTCTCAATCAAGGTATTTAGCATGTTTATGCATGGAAACAATTCCTCTTTGTATCCCACCTTGTGGAATCACATGACCTTAACATTGAAATCCTTGGGTTCCTGTCCTTGGCTTATTTTTCTTCTCGCAATGATTTGTGGAAGGTTCAACATCATTGTACATATCATAGAAGAATGAATAATTAGGATTTGAGACAATGTTGAGTAGCAACACCATGTCCATGACACAATGAAAAGAATGGTAATTCTCTTTGTCATGTGAGACATAATGAAACATGTCACAAGACTTTCAAAATTGCATATATCATGTCACATTGCATGGAAAGAAGGAATAAACTTGATGACACTTTTCAAGCCTATAAAATAGTCCCATGGATATGATTTTCAATAAGTTGGTTGAAAGGTATAAGGCAATAAATTATTGGTCGATGTCGTAGAAAAGACATACCTTTAGAGTGATGATCAACCCATCATCTTATCTAAAGAGTTGTCAGAGCATCATGTGGTAGGGGAACAACCCCTAGTCACCTCCATCCCTGCAACAAGCCCCACTTCTACCAAAGGATTTGGGCCCCTGTCATATGAAGATTCCATTGTTGCACTAGAATAACAATTGCATGAAAAGTATGAGGAAGAGAGTGGCCATGTTTCTGGTGATCTAATCAAATCAAATTTTAAGCACATGCTTGAGATTGAATAACTATGGTTTGATGGCCCTTTGAATTTGATGGTGGTAATATGATCCAAATGAATCCTCATGAGGACAACCCATTATTTCTAGATTGCAACATCAACCTAGATAGTGAGTTCTATGAGCATTCTATGGCCATTTTCAACCCAACAACGAACCCTCCCATTGTCAAAAACTAGATTTGTGATGGTGCCTTAAGTTTCATGGACAAGTCAAATGAGGTATGTGTTCCCTTGGCATATGAAGATACCATTGCTTCCCTAGAAGAATAACTTGCTTTAATTTTTGGAGCCAACTGGAAGGATGGAATAGACATAGAAATAAGTTTGGTTTATTGTTCTAATTTAGATATACTAGAAGATCAATTAGAACCTCCAGATGTTGGTGGAAACGATGGACATGAATACACCTCTGGTGTCTCTGAGAGGCATACTCTTTGGTTTCTGTGAGAGGCATACTTTTTGGTGTCTGTGAGAGGCATACTAAGATTACCATTGAAGAGATGGAAGAGGCCTACCAATGTGTTGATATGTGTACTACAAAAGACCAATAAGGAAATGTAAATAGTGACCATGATCTCTTTGGTGTCCTTAAGATTGAAGACAAGGAGTTTGGACAGTTTCTTGAGGTCAAAAAAGTGTATGTTGATCTTCTTGATTATATTAGTGAAAACATTGATTTATGCATATAAAGAAAGTGGGTGTGTCACTCAAAGATATACAAGGAGAAGGAAACATTGAAATTTGAGGAAGAACATGTAAAGATATACATTCATGCATGGTTTAAGTTGTTGAGATGTGCTAGGGTGAGAAAGAGAAATAGTATAAATGGTTAATTTATATTCTTTTCCATATTTTAAGAGAGTATATGTATTAATTTTATCATCATAGAGATCCCTACATTGTTTTTGTCATGGGAGACCTAGTATCAAATTATAACAATCAAGTGGAGAAATGTCACAATCATAGTGTCTTGGTACGTTATTTGACTTGGAAAATTCTTACATAGTTTATTGTTTCTTCTACAAAGATAGTCTTGTTTCTTCCCATGGCAATGGTCCTTTTTCAAGAAAATATCCTCAAATGTACCAAAATTGATGCCCATATATTTTTCTATGATTCATCTTTCTAACCCATTTTGAATCACCATTAAATGAGCTTCCAATCAAAATTATAATAATTCTAAGTTGATAGACTTTGTAAAGCCATATTTTGGGGTTTTCTTTATTGTTCGACCTTGCACTTGTTATAGCCTTATCAATTCTAATATTCTATTGGTTAGACTTGTATAGGATGTAATATGATATATCCTTTATAGGCTTCCATTGATCCCATGCAATTTGGATCTTCCAAGGGAACGTTATAGTGGAATTGCCAAAACCTTTTATTTCTTCCATGTTTTAGGGGAGCGAACTTGTATTCCCTATCACATTACGCGTATAACGCTTCAAGATTTGGACCTATAATACCCTACTCTGTCCTCTTTACAATGGCACTAATTTACTTAAATTGAACGACTCAATATTAGATATGATATTTTTGGTAGAACCTGTGCTTTAAGAAAGGTTTGGGACTAAGAAAAAACACTAACTTCAAAGAGTAGAAAGAATAAAACCTATGAGATTTTGAGATTATGAGATTTTGATAATATGAGATTTTTGGTAGAACCTATGCATAAGATTAGAAAGAATAAGTATTTCCACACCTTGAGAATGGTAGAAAGTGAATGAATATTGATTCCACTTCATGGAAGTGGCCTCCTTTACACTTTATGTTTACAAATAACTCTTTAAAATCTATGGGTACAATTATAAAAAATGAGCATATCACTTATGAAAACAATAACAATGCAATGGCCCAATACCTCAAGGATTAACAAGATAACACCATGATGGTGAGACAAACTTTAAGGCATCACTAACAAATGGGGAGGGGATGTCTAAAGAGTTTCAAGTCATAAAGACCAATTTCAAACATTTGTTAGACTATGAACAAGAATATCAAAGTTTTCGACTTTTTGATGGCACTAGGGGTTTGAATGATCATATATTTCCTTGTAATACCCATTGGGAAGTTGATAAAAGCATTAACCTATCCACCTAGTGGATCACATTCAAAGGTACATTATGAGGAACCACACTCAAATGGTATTAGAGAGATAACAAGCAAGTAGATTTGTGACATTGGGGTGATGTAGTCAATTAGTTCAAGGAATTACTAGATGGATATCTATAAATTGAGAATTTGGCATTTACAAAGTTGAGAAGTATTAGATGCTTGAAGGGAGAAATGGTACAATGATACAACTTTGTATTGAAGGATCTTTTTGGTAAGTTGAAATATAATATCTAGGAACTTGTATGCATGGATTGGATTTGAACTCCAAACTATAAACTAATAACTAATCATGTTTAATAAAACAAGTCAACATCATATCAAGAAACCCTAAACATGACCATAGAAATGGAAGATGACATGGAACCCAATGCGCATTATAAAGAACCACAAAAAGAGGATTGGGTCTAGAATTTTTTTATCGAATCCAAGTGACCCTAATTGAACATTTAACATAGGAGGGAAACAATTCTAGTGATAATGGGAAACCTAGTAAAAGAGACAAGAACCTACAGAAGTTGAACATATTCTACTTTATTTTCACATCCAATACCACTAAACACTATTAAAACAACTTCAAGTTCAACTTGAAAAACCAAGGCTATTTTTTGGATTGCAAAGGAGACTAGGATGATTAGGAAAACATTAAGACAAGACACTAATACAAGGAGTCATGAAAAGAACATAGTGTGTATCACACCCAAGATAAATGAGGTAGATCTTTTATGGTGGGGTATGGAGAAACATTCCCAACAATTGTATCTTTAGTGTTCCAGATCAGGTATGTTGTTACTTATGTAGGCTCAATATACAATATTGTCCTTCATTCAAAGGTCCACCCCCAAAGTCCTAATGGATGATACAAGTAGTCAATGATGAGGTGAAAAATGATGATGATGTCCTTCATATTATATATTATTGTAGTTTGAAAACCCCTACTTCCAATACTCAATTATCCCATCTTGAAATTCTTGAAAATGACCAAATTTGAGGAATTTTAATTTATGAAAAGGGAATTTGGAGCAGAGAACTAAAATTAGGGCACATGGGTTTTGTGAGGAAACCTAATTAATATAACCTATCATAGTTGTTTTGTTTCCATAAAAAAAAATTATCAAATTTATTTTCATTTCAAAAACTGCTAGACAACTTGCAATATTGGAAAAAAATTACCAAAAAATCCCTACAACCATTACATTCCATCAAACCATATTTATATCAAGAATTTCATCAAACAATTAGCATGCACACTCAAGTGATAGGAGAAAGAAGTCAAACCATATTTATCCTTTGTGTGTGCCCTCTTCTCGTGCACCCTCCTTTGCATGTGCCCTCCTCTAGTGCGCCCTCAAAACCATCTGCCCTCCTCCGGCCGTGTGCCCTCCTCTGGTGCGCCCTCAAAACCGTGTGCCTTCCTCTTCTACGCCCTCCTCTGGTGTGCCCTCCTTCTCTGTGTGCCTCTCCCTCCTTCTCTCATGCTCCTATCCCTCCTTCCATGTGCACCTCTCCCTCCTTCCCACATGCTCCTCTCCCTCCTTATCACATGCTCATATCCACTCTGCATGCGTGATGCTATGATCTCCTCTCCACTCTACGTGTGTGCAACTATGAGTGTGAGTGTAGTTTTTTTAAGTTTGATTTTTTTTTTATGTTGTTTTTTTTTTGTTGTTTATTTATTTATATATAATATAATTTATATTTTATATATTTTATTTTATATAATTTTTAATTTATATATATATATATATATATATATATATATATATATATATATATATATATATGTATATATATATATATGATGATGATGATGATGATGATGATTAATGTCCACTAAGACCTAATTGGTCTATCAGACCTTAAGAGGGTAAATGATTACTTGTGATTCTTTAGAATTTTGTTTCTGTGCTCGAAAAGCATTAAGAGAAGCTTTCCAAGATCACCATACTTTTGTTGAGTTAAGAGGTTAGGAAGGTTGGTAGTGTGATCAATAATTTGAAAATGAGATCTAATATGTGTATAGGCTGGACAATCTAAGAGAAAGTGCTTTTCATCTTCAACCTTCTTAGTGTCACAAAGGTGACACAGTCTTTCATCCCATGGCATTTTAGGAATTGACCAACGCCTAGTTTCACTATGGAGCTCGTGAGAATTTGTTCTTATCTTAGCAATGCTTATTTTTTTCTTTACACTTGGAAAAACA
>JZKD02S1672659.1:1982095-2017901 GCA_000966675.3 Picea glauca
GGACGCCTGAGACAACATTTTTTACAAGGGAAATAACATCTACCATCACCCTTTTCACCCGTGTTACTTTTTTCCCCACCTCTAACAACATTCTGTGACATTTTTTCGCACAAAAATACCCTTTTAGAATCGTCGTTGTTATAGCAAGATTGTCGCAACATCTTTAAATCGTCAAATATTTATAGTTCAATTTTAGGTCACGTTCATCGCACTTGCAATGAAAGTGACCTAAAAATATTTATTTTTTCACCTATGTATTTTAGGTCATTTTTTACGGTCAATTTTAAGGTTAGGTAAGTCGTCGCTCTTGTGACAGACAAGCTACATTCGTCACTCTTGCAAAAAACATTGACCATAATAATTTAGTCAAACTACATGCGTCGAGATAGCGACGAATACGGGGTGGATTTAGAAAATTTGAACTTTTTCTCTTGCATGTTGCAATGAAAGAATACTTTCATCGCAACTTGTCATTGCAAATTTTTCAATATGTAGTAGTGAGAGAAGGATCTCAGTAGCATGAGGGATTTTCAGCACATGCTTGTTTGTTTTTTTTAAGTTTTCTTTATAGGATTTCATTTATTTCTCAATAATTTTTATTTTGTGGTGCAGTAAGAACCACCTCATTAAAGAAAAACTAGTAGGAAGATATACAAAGAAAGGGACATACATGAAGGAGGAAAACAGGTAGAATTTCAGGAGCTAAGAGATTGAAGTCGACATATGAGGTGAAATTTTTCCTATTATGACTTTAAAGTTGCAAATTTTAAAATATATAGAGAGTCACCAGATTCTTGAGTATGCTCTCTTCTCACACCTAGTTTTGATCTAGAGGATCAAAAGAGAGTATTTGGATACTTTTAAGCACTATAATGTCTACTTTGATTTGACAATTTTCAACTTTTGCTACAAATTGCCATAAATTGTTTAAAGGACATATTTAAAGTTTTAAGAGATGGGAATCAAATAATTTTGTGGGGATGGACTTATAACACCATTACAAACGCACTCACTAAAAATCTCACACCCACATCAAAGTTTGAGAGAAATGGTCATTTTTGGGTTTTTGTAGAAAATTGACTTCGAAAACCTCTCTAGAACAGAGTTAGGTCAATCAATATTTGGGAGACTATAATTGATAATTTTCAAAACCTTTTTCTAGGGAGATATCACTTGAAATCGAGTCTCCAACCCAATTTTAATCACTTAATTAAGGTATCGAATGAAAAAGTTATGACCAAAATACTTATTGTTGGTCATAAAATCAACATCATGGCAAGACCGCATATTGAATGTTTACACATAGATCTAGTATATAAAATCACCAGATATTAAAAACATGTTTCTAAGGGGAATAGGATTTCAAGTCTATTTTACAATACAACTTTAATCACTTCATTTGGAGGTCAGATGAAAAAATTATGCCACATTTGGTAACAACATGTCTTAAAATCAACACATTTAAACTCTGCCTTCTAGGTATGTTCATTAGTTGTTTTAAGATATCAAATAAAGGAATATTTAAAACATTTGTATGGTGGCTCTATCGCTATGCATCACTCAAATCAGACATCAAATGAAGATTTTATCAATGAAATACCGTTAGGAGGTCTAGGTTGGCCACCACTTCTCGATAGGTAAAAAGTGCATTTTGTTTTATGTTTCTTCCTTGGATTTATTTTATAAGTACTTATTGTAAAAAAAATTGCATGTGCTCTATAGGAGAGAGACCGATCAACTCCCTTCCTCCATGATCTCATGTTTTATTGCTGGAAATTACTAGTTTTGTTTTGCAGGTCCCAGGATGATCAAAAATCTATGAACAAGTGACTTTTGAAGACCAAATGTATTTTAAAAGGGAATGTCTCATTGAAATCATGAAGAATTCAAGATCATACTATGTCAAGTCACATCCACCGTGCCAATATTACCAAATGAAGCTTTCCTGAAGCCCATTATGTCATGGCATGTTTCCTTCTTTCGAGTTTAAGAATCCATCCATGTTGAAGTCCAAACTTACATTTATTCATGTAGTCAACCTTAATATTTTCATCTTATCACTACTATTAGATCATGACTTCAACCCATTTCCCTTAACGAGTTTCCATATTTTTTTTCATCACCTCCATCCACCCCTAACCCATGAATAAAGTAACTCATCTTACTAACCATGTTGAGTTACCTCACTTCCCAAATAAACCTGCTTGATGGTGAAAATATTTCATCTATGGTCCTTCTAATCATCTTATTATGCACTAGTGTTAGTTTATGTGGGATTCATTAAGGTTCTCCTACTAACAAGTTTTGACCCATCAACCTCAATACATTATCTAGGTCCAAGACTAGAGACTTTTGTATAGTACCTTAAGGCTTGCATGCATCAATGGGAGACTCTCTCACTGATAACAGTGGGAATACATCAATGTCCTTTGATTTTCAGATCTTGCAAGTGACTCGATTCCATCTCATTTAATCGTACCTACCAAGATGTAATAAGATACCTTGATACTCATTGACATCAATGGTGAGATGTATCGCATTGGTTAACGACATACATCAATGGCTGGTAATCTAATGATTTATTCCCATGATCGACTTCAACACATTCATTCGTAGGGATAGAATTGTACCATAGGTTTGAAATGCTTGAAGACTATATGGTTTTATATTACTAACAAAATATTGCAGTAATATTTTCATTAAATCACGATCCAGCTCCAGATTTCAGTTGTAACATCCCACTCTATTGAACACACTTTTATTGACATATTCTTTGAGGACACTTGCGTGCAAGTGATCTGGTTATGGTATATTATGATTTCGTTTTGATTATGGGTTATATATGATGATGATGATGATGATGATGATGTATTATGACTTATAGCTATTTTGATGTATATATATTGGCAAATGTTATTGACGAGTTTTCCTGAGTGTGTAGGAAACATGACAGGTTATGGATGTTGATGGAATCAATGGACTTCCTTGGACTCTAGATTGAGTCAGGGAGTGGATTGTGTTTTGATTGATTATTTCATTTTATGCTCAAGTGATATATGATTCATTAAAGTATGATTTAAGTATATGGATTATTGAAAGTGTTTTTTTCAATGGATGGAGGCTTGATAATGCTTGCTAATCCGAATAACATAAGGAGTAAAGGGGCCATGCAAAAAAACCAAAAATTTAGGGAGAGGTCTGGCAATGTCCATGTCACAGCCTAATAGCAGTCCTGTCGTGGTTGAATGGTAGGTTAACGATTACCTAGTTTGAGAGGTCCACGATGTCATGAGTGTGAACTGAGACGGTCGCTCACGAAGATTTCTAAGGAGCGCACAATAAGGTGAAGTCCTTATTCCTTAGAATCCCTTAGTCTCTCACAAGGTCAACCGAATGGATTGTTGACTCCAAAGGGTCTGACAAACTTCCAAAACTAGTCAAAGGCGAGTGACACCCTTGGAGCATGGAGGTGCGTCTTAAAGGGCACATTGCATAATTAAAAACTTGAGTCAATAGATCTAGGTGGCCTAGAAAACATTGAAGTGATTAGACCTTGTTATAATAATGTAATTAATTAAACAATAAATTATTAATTATAATCTTAAGTGTTTAATTAAGGGACTAATTAAAAATATTGAATAAATTAAAAGAATTGAGATAAATCAAATTCTAGGAAAAAGTGAGTAAAATCTAAAGATTGGATAAAATGCACATGTGTGCATGAAATTAATAATTTGGATTTTTAAAATAGAATAAATAATAATAATAGAGAGTAGGTGTACACATAGAATGATATGTAGAGTTAAGCTACCACTAATCTAACTAGAAGAAGACTCCTAATCCAACTCTAACTAAGATCTAGTTAGGAGACACTCATTAAATGAAAATTTGGGGAACAAAGGGACACCTAAGAGAGAAAATAGGAACACATTGGGGAATGTGAGGAAAATTGACTTTTTAAATAAAAATAAAAATGGTAATGACATGTGCAACTTGAGGAGAGTGTGACAAGTGTTTGGGTGAATAATCCTAATTAAATTAAATAAAAAGATAATTAATTTTTCATAAGGACATGTGTCATTGGGGATTTTTCTATAAAAGAAAAGACGTAGAAGAGTAGGGGCTCACCGTTTTGGGGGTAATGTTATGTTGTCAAATTTCTAACTAAGTTTTTCTTGTGAGAGTTGGGACTCCAAGCTTGTGACAAGAGTAGAATTTATTCATTGTGAGGTGAGAATGGAAGCTATTGTGTTCTAGTTTTTTGCTTGGTCCCTTTGCGGCTCGGGGAGATAAGAGGGAAGAAGAGTACCCCTAGCATTGGCAGGGAGGTACCAATGAATTCCTTGGATTGGCAAGCAAAAGAAAGAATGTTGCGAAGATCTCCATTTGAAAGATCAAACTATACACCATCGAACTATTAGTTATGGTATTCATCTTGGTTGCAATTTCATTGTTGAATGACATACATAATTTGTAATGAGTACAATTACATTAAATTTCATATTGTGGATTAAATATGCTTTCCTTGTAAGTTAAATTATTATCATAACAATAGCCAATATGGATCATTACAGTTATGTTGTAGACTGTTTTATGGTGCTCAACAACAACACCAGCCAACAACTACAGTACTTCTCATCCCACCGTTATCCTTGCAAATTTCTTCTAATCATCATTGTACATTGGAGATCTTCTACAAAATTTAAAAAATTTTTCCAGATCTCCATTGGAGACTTTTAGCGATATGACTATTAATTAGATTCGTAGAAGTAAAACTAGTAGCGATGAATGATGACTTCTTTTGCAACTTGTGAGTGTGTACAAAGGTCTTCGCCAGATGCACTTAGTAGTTATTTAAACCTCTCGACACCAGTTCAACTTTCGTTCCTTCCAAAAATGGGATCTGAGCCTAAGATAATATAATTTGAACCTTAACCGGAAAATATTATTCATCACTTCCCACTCGATAACACTGTAGCATATTTGGGTCTTCGTTTATAGTACATATATTGTAAATACATATAAATATGCACCATACAACTATATGAACTTAAATATTTACATTGAAATTAAAGCATGGAATATAATACTAAAATTGATGTCTATTTAATGAATATAAGTCATTATTTAATTATCAACTAGAAGTTGGTTCTTTTGATCATACTAAACTTATTATACTAATTATTAGTATTACAGTTACTCATAATTGGATCTCAATAAATAGAATTTGTTAGTGAAGGTAAGGGCCCTCAAAAATATTCATAACATACTTTAATTAAAGTATTATGATTTTTTTTAATGATAGATTTTATCTAATTCTATTTAATAATCGTATGTGAAATGATTGATCACAGTACCCATGATGACCATATAAATGTGTTGAACCTACACAAAATAGATCTAGATAAACTATAGCACACACATTTACAGAAAGAATTTGAAAAAAAAAAGGAGGAGAGAAAGAATGAAAGAATTCACATTAACTGTTATGAATAATGAATAATTTACACATGATATATTGTGTATAACTCAATGAGTGTGCATTGGAGGAGAACCAATGCACCATAGTGGTGGTCTAGAGTGATATGGACACACACCAACAGTTACAGGAGTGAACTGCCACCTAGTCTAGTTTCTCGGGCAGTTACAGAGTGAGTTGCCACCTAGTTGAGTTAACTACTCAAGTAGTCTTCAGTTAACTGACTGAACATAGAGTAGTGAGGAGTTAACTCAGGGAATCAAGGGTAATGTGTCAGTCTAGTGATGATCCCAAGGAAAGTGCGCATTAGTTGGTGATGATCCCAATGTTGCATGGTGAAAAAACCAATGCAACATCTAAATCAAACTCAACTAGTCAAACTGAAGTGTCAACTGAAAGAGAATATTCTTCAGGTGGAATATTCTCCCCTAAAATATAGGAGACTGGATAATGACTAATTATGACTAATAAACAAGGAAAAAACTCAGGAAAAATAAATCCTAGGTGTGTATGAAGTAAATCCAACTCCCCCCATGGACATCACTATGGTGAAAATAAAGAATGGGTCCCGACAACAAGGCCATGTTAGGTACCCAAATAAAAAAGGTACACTAGAAATAAAGTGAGGAAAGAGGGAAAACCTCATAGGAACCCCCCCCTCAAGGTACAATGTATGTAAAAGGAAGAACTACAGTTGCTGAGAAACTGTGTCCTTCACTACAAGACGACTTCCCAGAGAATGGAATTTTTGTTCAGTGAAGGTCTTAGTGAAGATGTTTGTTGTTTATTTTGTTGAAGGACGGAATTGTAAGTCGATGATCCCCTCATGTACTAAGTCTCAGATGTAGTGCATGTGGATCTCGATGTGCTTCTTCTGCTACCTCTGAACTGGATCTCTGCAGAACTTTAGAGTGATTTGGTTGTCACACCAAATGACAATTAACCGATGAAACTGAATGCCCAACTCAGTGAGAAAATATCATAGCCACATAGCTTGAATAGTTATGTTAACTACCCCTTTGTACTCTGCCTCGACTGAAGATAAAGCAATGGAATCTCTCTTCTTGCTTGACCAACAGATAGGCCTAGAACTAAGACTGAATGAGTAACCAGATGTGAACTTGCGATCAACGCTATTGCCAGCCCAATCAGAATCAGTAAAACCAATGAGATATAATGTAGAGTCTACTGCATAATGAATCCCAAAGGTGATGGTTCCCTATACGTATCGAAGGATACACTTTGCAACCTTCCAATGTAGCTCATGCGACTCCTGGATGAACCTGGAAACTACACCAACTGCATATGAGAGGTATTTTCTGGAGTGTGTGAGATACAACAAGCTCCCCACTAGTTGTTTTGTAACATCCTCCTCGTTACGACAACAACTCTTTAACAGGTGCAATTTTTTGTGTGTGTGTTTAAGGTGTGTGCGCCCGTGTAAAAAGGAACAAACACACTTGACTCTACGTCGCCACCCGACAACCAACAATACACAACCACGATGATCACAACAAGAAGACTTAAGGCACACAACAAGTAACTGCAAGCAATAAACGACCATAGACATAAGGCGCACAACCAATAACTGCAAGCATTAAACGACATACTGGGTTATGTACCGTACGAACACAGATGGAAGAATCCATAGTAGTAGATTTTACTATTTCTATACAGGAAAGCAGGGTGTTTAATCTTAGTTCTCTGCTCCGGAGAGAGAGAAGGTCAAATAGGCTCCTAGCCGATTGCTCAGGCAGAAACTAGTAATCTCTGCCAGGTGTGTTGCAAGAGTGGAAATCCTGCCTTTAAAGGGCCCGAGACTCTTGATACGACACTGGATTCTTTACATAGAAAATGATCACACACAGAGACTTATATACTAAGGCTACATGGAGGTGTCTACATCCCGCCCAACCCAAGCAGACTAAGAAATAAAAGGTATATATATACAAGTACATAAGTAGTTAAGGATTCAACCACGTCCTCTACGATGCGCTAGTCAGTGATTGATTACTACCAAATGCTCCATTTAATTTCATTAAGCGACGAGTACATTTAACTTAATTAACCACGCATCACGATAACTAAAATGGGCATTTGGAATTTCAGACCAGCTACTCCATTTAATTCCATTAATCAATGTTCCCCAAAAACTAACTTACAACCACTGATTGTACTTAGTTTAATGACATTACATTATATGTTAACAATTTAACACCATCTCAACCACATTACCATAAAAATATAACAACATTGTGCTACCATTAAAACAACTCCGCAATTAAATTACTCGTCTCAATACATCTTGTATGTTACTTATACCATGAAAGCTACACCCAACATCAATTTCGAGGCACACACCTGGTCCATTAGCCAATTAACATAACTCATTTAATGATCAAGCAAGCCATGTCAGTCATACTACATCCATATGATAATTAGCATCATAACATCTTCTAGGTTAATGAGAACATCAATACCTAAAAATTAGTACCATAGCATGCATAACATACTTGTAGCTTAATGAAAACAAATAATCTATAAAGCTTGACTTCGTTGAGAATCTCCAATGTAACATGTATTATATTGGAAATGATAGCCATATCAAATGAGATTAGAACATTAGCATTATATCAATACACCTTCCATAATAAAGCATTCTTAAACCTATATTAGAACAATATCTAATTGCAAAAACATTACTCATTGTATAAGAGCCATATCCAAGATACATTGTAACCAACCCTAAATTATTTAAGCAACACGATTGATATTAGAGCGATAGCATTAATTAATACTTAATTTAAGTCAAAACTTTCTTCATCCTTTTGAACGAACCAAGATGTACAAAAGAAACAAGCTCAACACACAATGGATAATTTTCAAATTTAAAGGAGATGCATCTGCTATATGAACCCAAGTGGACCTATAGGGAACTAAACGTTCAAATCTGTCTGTCACAGATGCAACGAGTTGTAAAAACAGTTGAAGGGAAGTTGGACTAGTTAAAAGGGTCAAGGAGCGATGGAGACACGGGTCAATCAGTTTAAAAGAAAAAATCAACACTTTCAAACTGTGGCAAACCAAGGGTGTTACAATCCTCCACTGGCCCACAGCCCCTTAGCAATTTATCGATCAACAAAAATATTAATAAGATAAATTTATTTTTTTAAAAAGGTTTGTTCAACCTGCGGCCCAACACCAGTCCAACCAACGGCGGATATCTTAGATCAGCGTAAGGACCGCTGCGTGTATAAAAATCACGACCTGGTGTAGGCCGTAAGGCCCTCCAATTAACGCTGCGGAAAGGTCGGGTGTCAACGAGCTAGTTGTTCCTAGAATGTTGTAACGTGTTGGCGTTGAAGCTCGCAATCCAACCGAATTATACATTCGTCCCCAACGGAAAGGGTGAGTCTGCTCATGCTGGGAAAATCATCAATTGTCGTCCAGAGTGTGACAAGCGAACCTTAAAGATGCTACCAGATTCCTCGGGAGGGGTTTTGCTACCATTAAATGGACGGGAACGGTAGCCAACCGTCAAGACTAAAATGAGAGAAAAACAGGGGTGTCATTCCCATACCAGAAGGGCGGCCACTGCGCACTGCTACAGCTCAACGACTGTAATCATTACAAAAATTAAAGTCTATTGAATCACGTTTGGTTGCTGAGGAGTGGTGACGGGTTGGTAGTATCAAGTCGGTGTTCTCCTGTTTAACCAGGTTACGAGTTGTTGGGTCCAACCCATTCTCCTCAATCATGTCCTCTTTCTCACTTGTTTTGGATCGTTGTGTGTGCAGTGTTAGAGTGGGATGTCACTTAGTTTTCCCTCTTTTTAATACTAAGTAAAACTTCCATCTACACCCAACAGTTCCAAGGGAAGTCGTAAGGTATATGATAACATCACCATAATTAAAAGAGTTTTAACACATAGAAGGAAGGAAGGGAACGATAGCTACACACATTCATTAAGGCGGCTACAGGAAAGGGGAGACGTGATCCAGCTTCTCGAAAAGATGAACAGGACAGCGTACACCTGCCACCATCTACTGGTGAGCGTGAGAGTCGGGTTTTGGCAATGGTGGAACATAAAAATAAGGTAAGGTGATGCAGTCGACCATGCCTCCCGCTGGTTTCAATACCGCCAGCCCATAACGCTGAGCGAGGAGACTTGGGGTTCCAAGAGGGAGAGGGAAGGGGTATCTCGTTTAACTAAGGCATAGCCCATAGTTCAAGGCCTTCAGGTTCACCTAACACGCAGGCAGAAGGCGTCGAGGCAAGCTTCCAACGCCCAAGAGCGGATTTACCGAAGTAAAACCACGAGAACATCACGTAGTTAGCAGGGATAAACGGGTTACATCAATCACATTGCCAATCACAGAGCGTGTTGTTATTACAGTTAGTAAATAGGCCAAACATAGAGAAGGAAAAGATCGGCCCAACCCTTACAAAGTTGATCTCCCCAACCCCTCGGTGGTCTACTGAAATTCGGGATTTCATTATCACAGGAATTATTTAGACGTGAATTAGATATAACGAACGAGATGAAATGGGTAATTTTTGCTGCATAATTTCACTATCTCCCATTCTTATTGGATGAAATTCAGTAAACAAATTTACATTAGTTGCAAGTCTGCAGGCTATTATTGATCATCCAACATAATATAACGCAGAAAAAAAAACCTTTTTACTTATGTTCATCATGACCATTTATGATCAGTTTCAGATCTAAGCACAAAATTTAATGCATTTTACCCTACAATGAGAAAGCATACCTGTTGCCTTATCGCTAGCTCCGAGCGTCGTTCACGCGCTCGGTGCCGCTCCCTCTTGCCGACCACCGAGACTACACTGGTACCTCCCAGCCAATCTCTAGGGGTACTCTGCTTCCCCCTTAGCCCCTTGAGCCGCAAAGGGGCCTCACACAGTCCAGATGGTAGATCTAGCTTCCCAGCTCGCCTCGCAAGGCTGAGCTACCACTCCTAACCGAGCTGGAAAATCCCAAATCCTCACAAGCAAGCAGTCAAGTCCAAATCCGCCAGTGTAATGTTACCCTAATAACCGATCCCCTATCTTCCTCATCTACCTTTCTTTTATAGAGTTTTGAGACCGCCCCTTTCCCTAAATCACATTTCATTTAAGTTTTAATGAAAACTCTCTAAAAATTCTCTGTCTTACAAGTGTCACTCATCCCCCACATTTCTCCAAAATTATTTTCTTTAATTTATTAAAAGGCTCATTTCCCTATTTTTATTATTCCTTTATTTTTTTTTCTTTTTTTTAAAACCAAAAAGGTAAATGCGCTAATTAATATTTTCATTTATTATTTATTCAATTATCTTTTGTTCTTTCACAAGTTAGGAAATAATTTCTTCTTTGCAAAATTTTAAACCATTAGTTTTAATTTAATTCTTACCCTCATTATTTACGCCAAGAATTTTATGAAGACCTAACTATTACTTAAGTGGGTTTTTGTTTGAATTTTTATTTTTATGGTAGGGCCTTTTTCTTTAAGGTTACACTAAAATTTTTACCCTAGAAAAGTCTTAGGCTTAGGACTTAGATTCTGAGTTAGGAGACAATTGGTTAGGGGAGTTGTTTAAGGATTTCTTAAGGTGTTAATGTCTTAGGGCCGTCTAGGTTTATTTCTTCCTCATCATCAGTGCGATGTGCCCTTCAGGATGCACTACATGCTCCAAGGGTGCCACTCGCCTCGTTCGTTTATTTTGCACAACGTGCCCTTCAGGATGCACCACATGCTCCAAGGGTGCCACTCGCTTCTTGTGTTTCTTTTGTGCGACGTTCCATTCAAGATGCACCACGTGCTCCAAGGGTGCCACTAGCCGACTTGACTAATTGGTAGACATCTATAACCCCTGGAGTCAACACTCCACCAGGTAAACTTGTGGGAGACTAAGGGATCTAAGGAATAAGGCCCCCGCCTTATTGCGCGCCCCTTAGAATCATCGTGAGCGACTGTCGCAGTCTGCCCTCACGGCATCGTGGATCCTCTCGAACTAGTTAATCGTTAACCTACAGTTCGAGCCACGACGAGAGTGCTAGTAGGCTATGGCAGGGCTGTTGTCCACGCCTCTCCCTCAACCTATCTGGAAATCGTGTGTGGCCCCTTTAATCCATATATGAGTCTGGTTGACAAGCTATCGTCAGCCTACATCATCAACAATCGTGTCAGAACATGTCAACATCATATCATTAAATCAATGAAATATCATAGTAAATAAATCAACCCAAATAGCACACTCCCTGACTCAATCCGGAGTCCAAGGGGTTCCACCGATGCCTCTGCACCCTCAAGGTCCAAAAATTTGCACACTCACTAAAACTGAATCAATAGCACATGTCTACATAAAATAGTAAAACATCATGTCATCTATCATAACGCATCATAATCAAGTATAAATGTTTTAACATCAGAAAAGTCCAGATCACTTGCGAGCAAGTGTCCTCAAATAATAAGTTTTCTCAGTGTGCCAGAGCGGGATGTTACATGTTTGTACAGTGTGTTGTCAACCAGTGGAGTCTACTTGCCATCCTCAAGTTTAAATCTTGATAGGAAAGGAGTCGGAGTAGACTTGCAGTCTATCATGTGAAATCTCTCAAGGAGATATCGTGCATACTTGGCCTAAGACAATTTGATGCCTGATGCATCCTGACTAATATCGAGTCCAAGGAAGAAGTGTAGTGGATCCATGTCCATCATAAAAAACCTATCATGTAGAATCCTCTTGACTACAACAATCGCTGAAGTCGAGCAATCGATGATCAACAAATCATCAACAGGAAGAACTAAGAGTAGAAGTGAATCAACCATCCTGAGCATGTAGACATTCGGGTTTGATTTACAATGTACAAAGTTCTGTGACAACAGGTAGGAATCCATATTGTCATACCATGCCCTCGGAGCCTGTTTGAGGACATAAAGGGACTTCTTTAGTCGACAGACCAAATATGAGTCCTACATAAATCCCTGGGGCTGCTCCATGTAGATCTTCTCAGAGAGATCATTGTGAAGAGATGCATTCTTCACGTCCATCTAATGGACTTCCCATCCCTTGGCTATTGCAATGGCAAGTGTCAATCGTATGGAATCCATATTTGCTACTAGAGCGAAGGTCTCATCATAGTCAATACCATGAACCTGCTGAAAGACTTTGGTGACAATCTTGTATTTATATCTTCTAATCTATCCAAACACTACGCTCTTGGTCCTATAGACCCATCTACATATGACAAGTTTCCTCCCAAAAGGAAGGGGAACCAGATCCCAAGTCTGGTTCTTGAGAAGGGAGTTGTACTCCTCCTACATGGAGGATTCCCAAAATGGATTTCTAGCAACCTCGCCATAAGACTATGGATCTGAAGACTGAACCAAGAAAATATTCTTGGAGGGAAATGGTTCAATGGAAGTGAGTGAAACATGAGGCTTCTTGAAATCATATCAATTCCTCCTAGTATTGGTTGGATCACCAATGAGATCCCCTCCATCCTGAAGAGTAATTTGTGCCCACTTGGGCCTCTGCTTTGGCTCTGAAACTGCATCTGGATGCTTTGACTCTGCATATGACTATATTGACTTTGAATCTGAATCATCTGAGTCCTCTGAATCAGAAATCTCACATGAAGAAGAGTCAACATGTGCATGCTCATCTTCTCGGAAAGGTGGAAGAATGAAGGTGTCTGCATGCGGCTGTTGAGGTACATGTGAAACACTTTCCTTGAATTGGACATTATGCTCAATGATGAGCCAGTCTGACGAAAGATCAATAATCCTATATTTCTTCACACCATCAGGGTATCCAACAAAAATGCACTCAGTTCTCTGTGGATCAAGTTCCTTCCTCTTTTTAGAGGGAATATGGGCCCATGCACGTGAACCGAAAATGCGAAAGTGGGTCACTTCTGGTTTGAGGATTCTCTAAGCCTCGTAGGGGGTCTTATCCTTGACAGATCTATGGGGAGATATATTTTGTATGTATGTTGCACAATTAGATTCTTCGGCCCATAGTCTCTATGATAGTGACTTTGCATGCAACATGCAAGATGCCATCTCCTTTAGAGATCTGTTTTTCCACTTAGAAAATCCATTTTGTTGTGGAGTATGGGGAACTATGTGCTGCAACTAAATCCCTACCTCATGGAAAATATTATGGATCTCATGATTTACATACTCTCCCCCTTATCAGTTCGGATGACTTTGATCTTCTTTCTAGACTGTGTCTCAACCAGGGCTTTGAAATCTTTGAGGTGTTGAAAAACCTCAGATTTTTTCTTGAGAAAGTAGATCCAAGTAAAACGTGAGAAATGATCAACAAAAATGAGAACAAACCTCACTTTACTGATGGATGGATGTGGAAAAGGACCCATAAGGTCATTGTGGATCAATTCTAAAGGTGTGGAAGCTCTCTGAGACTTTCATTTGTCGAATTTCTCTTGAGGGTGTTTTCTGAGAACACATCCCTCACATAGGCCCTTGGAGAAATGGATGTATGGTAGACCATCAACCAATATTTGCTTGCTAATTTGTTGCATGTATCTGAAATTCAAATGTCCAAACCTTTTGTGCCATATCCTACTACTTTCATCAACATGAGTAAGTAGAATCAGGTTCAATGAATTTAGAAAAAGTATACAATCTAGACTGATGATTTATTTCACCCGTAACAACCCTGGATTTGGTTTCCATGTCATAGATGTCCATGACATTTGGTGTGAATATGCATTTATTTCTAGTGCCATAATTCACCATCTGATACATGGAGAGAAGGTTGAAGAAATGTTTTGGAATGTGCAACACATTCTCGAAGCTTCTGTTGGTGTGTTCAATCCTTCATTTGTCGGTGACTTCAACAAAAGAGTTGTCCCCCATTAGAATAGGAGGACCTTTGAATGCATACAAAGAATAATATAGTACTTTTGAGGCATCCATGTGATGTGATTCTCCTAAATCTACGATCCAAGCATCGAGAGAGGAGTTGATGGCAATCAAAGCATGGCTAGAATTTCCTTTCTTGGAATTTAGATCTTCTAGCTTCTTCTTCTTGGCACCCTCGGGGATGCGATTTCCAAGGTTGTTTTTCTGAATTATTTGAGACATTGTATCTATTTTTTTTTGCATGCATGCATGTTATGAATGGAATCCTTTGTGACAGTACGTGCATTTCTCCTCTTTTCTTCCTTTTTCTCTTTGGATCTGGAGGCATCGGTGAACGGTTTTGTGTACCCTTCCTTCTTCGGATGTGAATGATATTTCCATTTATCTTTATATTTATATCTATGATATTTTTGGTTTCCATCATGCACAGTGAGTGCATGCTCCCTTGGGCCTTTGATTGTGCCCATGTTGATGAGCTTGGCTTGCTCTTGTGTTAGGGATTCGATAAAGTCCTCAAGAGAAGGCATCTTCCAATTGGCTCCAGAGGAGAGTCTAACAGAATGGAATGTGGATACGAATACACAGAAATTAGGGCCAAGCTTGGAGAGAATGGTGAGAACCATTTGTTTCTCCTCCTTTGATTTATCAACCATGCAAGCTTTGAGTTGCGACAATAAATCCTTGAATTTTGTAAAGAAATATTGGATATTGTCGAAGGTTTTTGGATCCAATGTGAGAAGCTTCGCCTCCAACATGTATCCCTTCATCTAATCATGTTTGAAAAATAGCCCTTCCAAGGTGGTTCAAGCTTCATTGGGAGTCTTACATGAAGATATATGAAAGAGGAGATCGGGAGAAATAAGACTGCAAAGTGTTCTGAGTGCCTCATCCATGTGATTTAAATACTTGGATTTTTCTATGGTGGATGCCAATTTTGTATCTATATTCAAGTTTAACTTGTACAACCCTCTGGTTCGAATATTTATGGTTATTTTCTCCTTCCATGCAAAGTACTTGTAAGGTGTAAGAATGAATTATTTTTGGAAATCCATCTTTCCGCTATCTTCAATCTTTTGTTCCTGCAAAAATATTTGGTGTAGATTTTGCTTAGCACTCTGTCAGATATGATACCATGTAAATGTGTTGAACCTACATAGAATAGATATAGCTAAATAATAATGCAGACATTTGTAGAGAGAATTTGAAAAAGAAGGAGAGAAAGAATGAAAAAATTCTCATTAACCGTTATGAATAATGAATAATTTACACATGGTATATTTGTATAACTAAATGAGTGTGCACAAAAGGAGAACCAATGTGCCATAGTGGTGTTCTATATTGATCTGGACACACACCAATAATTACGGGAGTGAACTGCCACCTATTCTAGTTTCTCAGGCAGTTACGGGAGTGAACTGCCACCTAGTTGAGTTAACTAGTCAAGTAGTCTTCAGTTAACTGACTAAACAAAGAGTAGTGAGGATTTAACTCATGGAATCAAAGGTAATGTGTCAGTATAGTGATGATCCCAAGGAAAGTGCGCATTAGCTGGTGATGATCGCAATGTTGCATGGTGACAAAACCGATGCAACATCTAAACTCAACACAACTAGTACAAATGAAGTGTTAACTAAAAGAGGATACTCTCCAGGTGGAATATTCTCCCCTAAAATATAAGAGACTATATAATGACTAATTATGACTAATAAAAAAGGAAAAACCTTAGGAAAAATAAATCCTAGGTGTGTGTGAAGTAACTCCAACAGACCAAAATAATTCTTGATTATTTACCATGTTGTTGGAGGAAGATATAGTAACAATTTGTTAACTTTGAAAGGTTTTGATCAAAAGAAGTTTATGATGGTGGTATGTTAACCATAGAGAAATAAAGATGACTATACCAACATAAACTGATTACTTATATTGCCTATATTTTCACTAAGTAGTGTCAGTTAAAATATTGTAAGATTTTGTTTTGATGAATAGATTGGTATTTCATAGATTAAATATTTTAATGATGTGTGAAGATAGATGACCTGGGGAAAAAAAAGAATAAAAAACAAAGCCACTTCTTTTTATTACATAAAATCGAGAAAGAAATAAACCAAAAAATATACAAACATCATCTAGCTTTTATAATATTTTGTTGACTCGTGATATTGCAAGCAAAGACAGTGATTAGGGAAAACTTTAAATACTATCTTAATAATAATTCTCACCAATGGAAAGTATTTACATGGAATTCCCTTCCACTTTGGTCTCAAAATGAAAGGGGATTGTTGGGGGGGCAACAAATGGTGACTGACTGGGAATATTAGAAAAATAGTATCGCGGAGTAATAAAATAAAACAAATACAGAAATAAAACATAGATGGTACACAATACAATAGAGAAATAAATATACGTGGTTCACCTAGTGTGGACTACGTCTACCAGAGAAATTTCCAGGTCCTTCCTTTTTATTATCCATCAAAATGAAGGGATACAACCTACAACTCAACCGTTGTAACTTCCTCTTTTTTCTATCATAGTCTCCTATCTTAGAATACAATATTCGCAATAATACACAGCCGTAATACAATTCCCTCATAAGAGAGGGTTTCCTTCTAGGGGAAAAAACCCTAAAAATAACTTCTATTGTCAGATCTGCGAACTTATAATGAACAATCCAGATTGACTATGAAATTACAATATTTTACAAGGCAATTTTTCCCAATATTTGGCATCGGGGACGTTTCTTTTGAATCCCCTACCGGGGGGCTACAAAAATTGTCATCACCCCCCCTAGACCCCCTTGGAAATTGTTGCGAGAGGGAAATCGCCCCCACACCCTCCCGTTAGGGAATGGTGTCCAAGAACGACTAAAAAAAACCTTTGAATCAGGAAGATAATCAACCTCCACAACTAACAATCTCCCACTTGGAGACTAATCAAAACAACTCCACTGTTGATGTACCTGTTGGACTATACTCCACCCTGGACCTGAAAAATTTCTCATATTCACCTTCATGCTTGAAGACCAACTGAAACTGAGTAGGAACTCAATTTATCCCTGGTTACTCCCTTTGTTAACATGTCTACAGGATCTTGTCTAGTATTTATATTTTCCAACTTCAAATTTCCATCTTCTAAGATGGATCGTATGAATTGGTACTTGAGTTGTATATTCTTAGTCTTTGAATGGAAGGTTGACTTCTTTGCAAGATGAGTGACACTCTCACTATCACAGTACAACCTGTTATTCTCCTTCTTCTTTCTTAATTCCTCCATAAACCTCTGTAAGAAAATCATTTCTTTACTAGCCTATGTAGCAACAACATACTCTTCTTATATTGTTGAAAGTTAAACAACCTTTTTTAGTTTTGAAATCCAAATTACTACGGTTCCATCTACAATATAAACATACCCTATGGTGCTCCTCCTGCTATCTTTATCACCTGCCATATACGAATCAACATATCCCTGTAGAATAGTGTCTAAACCTCCAAAACATAATGAATGATTAGAAGTGCCTGTCAAATACCTGAGAATCCATTTTACTGTCTCCCAATGTTCTTTACATAGATTGTTCATATACCTGGTCACAACTTCGAGTGCATGTGCAATATCTGGTCTTGTGAAAAACATTGCATACATCAAGCTGCCAACTGTTGATGAATAAGGGACCTTGGACATGTAATCTATCTCCTTTTGTGTCTTGGGACACATTTCCTTAGTTAATTTGAAATGGCTAGACAAAGGTGTACTAACTATTTTTTCATTCTGCATTCTAATCCTATCCAACACCTTCTCTATGTACTCACCCAGAGACAATGTCAATTTGCAATTTTTTTTGTCTCTTGTTGTTCTCATACCAAGTATTTTCTTTGCAACACCCAAATCCTTCATTACAAATGAATTAGCTAATTTCTTCTTAAGAACATTTATATCTTGCATATTATAACTTGCAACAAGCATGCCATCTACATACAATAGAAATATAATATAACTTCCATTTTATAGCCTTTTAAAAGTGATCATAATGACATCTACTATAACCTTGTTTTATCATAAACCTATAAAACTTCAAATGCCACTGCCTTGGATCTTTCTTTAGGCCATACAATCTCTTCTTCAACCTTCATACCAAATTTTCCTTCCCTTTGACCTCATACCATTGTGGTTGCTGCATATAAATATCTTCCTCCAAATCCCCATGGAGAAAAGTTGTGTTTACATCTAACTGTTCAAGATGTAAATCTATTATGACCACAAGACTTAAAATATTCCTAATTCAATTCATATTAACAACATGATAAAATATTTCATCAAAATATATAACTTTATTTTGTGTAAACCCCTTTACAACAAGTCTAGCCTTGTACCATTTTTTTCCTCCATCTTATTTCTTCAATTTGTAAACCCATTTATTCTACAATGCCCTTTTTCTTGCAAGAAATTGAACCAATTCCCAAGTCTAGTTGTTTACCAAGGAATCCAGACAAGCTCTTATTCAACCTTCATACCAAATTTTCCTTGCCTTTTACCTCATACCATTGTGGTTGTTGCATATAAATCTCTTCCTTGAAATCCTCATGGAGAAAAGTTGCTTTTACATCTAACTGTTCAAGATGTAAATCTTATACTACCACAAGACTTAAAATAGTCATAATTGAAGTCATCTTAACAACATGAGAAAATATTTCATGAAAATCTATTATTTCTTTTGTTAAAACCCCTTTACAAAAAGTCTATCCTTGTACCACTTTTTTCCTCCATCTTCTTCCTTCAACTTGTAAACCCATTTATTATGCAATGCTCTTTTTCTTACAGGAAACTAAACCAAGTCCCAAGTCTGGTTATTTAACAAGGAATCCATTTCCTCTTTCATTCCTTGCTCCCACTTCTTTGTAGTGTCTACTTGCATTGCCTCTTCATAAAATTTTGGTTCACCAGAATCAATAAACAATAAATAATACAATGAAGGAGAGTATCATTTAGGGGGTCTACTTAACTTGGTAGATATTCTAACAACACTTGTAGGAGTTTGACGTACCTATTTCTCTTGTTGTTGTACATTTTGAGTTTCTGGTACCTTTCAAATTTTGTTTTTAGTGATCTCATCGAGCACTATGTATTCTGGTTTTTCTTTTTCTTTTTTTCTTTCCCTACAATTGATCTTTGTACATGAACTTCTAATTGAATATGACATCTCTACTCCTAATGATTTTGTGATTTTCGTAATCCCATAAGTGATAACCAAAATCATCAATATTGTATCCAATAAAGGTACACTTTTTGGATTTTGCCTCGAGCTTTGTTTTATTTTCTTTATCAATATGGACAAATGTTTCACAACAAAAAGTGTTCAAACAAGAATAGTTTACCTTTTTACCTATCCATTCCTCCTCTGGAATTCTACCATCCAAAGATCTTGAAATTCCTTTGTTTATTAAGTAAACAACAATGTCTACAACATTTTCCCAAAACCGTAAGGGCAACCCAACATGCAATCTCATACTCCTTGCACGCTCCATGATTTTACTATTCATCCTTTCTGACACACCATTTTATTGTGGTGTTCCTAGAAAACTTTTATCTCTACAAATCCCATGGTATGAGCAACAATCATCAAAATCCTTGCTGCAATATTCACCTCCATTGTTTGATCTGAGACACTTCAACATTTTTCTTGTCTCATTCTCAACCAAGGCTTTCCATTTCTTAAAAGTATCAAAAACATCATATTTTTGTCAAATACAATAAACCTAAGTTTTTATAGTTTCATCATCAATAAAAGTAACATAATAACGAGAGCCACCAAGAGATGATACCTAAGTTGGTCCCCATACATCTGTATGCACAAGCTATAACCTTTCACTCTTGTTTTCTTTCTTGACTCTATGAAATCTGACTCTCTTATGTTCTCCATAAACACAATGCTCATAGAAATCCAAATCAATTTTTTTAAGATATGGAAAAAAAATTCTTTTGTGAAGTATCTGCATCGCCTTTTCACTCATGTGTCCAGGCCTATGATGCCACAGTGTTGTATCCACTCCTATAGAATTTAAAGTTATATAAGAGTTAATATTACCAATATATAAATACAATGTATCTACCTTCTCTCATTTTTCTATCACCAATGATCCTTTGGTGACCTTCCACACCTTATCTGTAAATATAGATATACAACCTTCACTTGCCAACTACCCTGTTGAAATTAGATTTTTCCTTAGATATGGAACATGTCTTACCTCTTTCAAAAAACATTGGCTTCCATTCTTTTTCTTTATTTGTACCTTACCCATTCCAACAATTTTGCATGGTGCATCATCACCCAAATGAACCTGTCCAAAATCACCTTGAACATAATCTAGAAGATGTTTCCTATGGGGTTTGGCATGAAATGAAGCCTCTGAATCTACTACCCAAGACTCAAAAATATTATCAATAGAAAGAATCAAATCATCTTGTAACACATCACCTATTACATTTGCTTCTTGATTTTTCTTTTGTTGTCCATCTCTTTGTTTCTTTTGAGCTTTGCATTATTTCTTTAGATGTCTTTTCTTCCCACAATTCTAGCACTCTATATTTCCCAGTTTGGATTTGGATCTGCACTTCCTAGAATTCCCGTTGTTTCTTGATCCCTTTCCTCTATCATTTTGTCTTCCCCTGTTCTCCATGTTTAACGCATTACCTAATGTCTTGCCTATGCTTTTCCCTCACATTTCCTCCTAAGGATAACACCAACAACATCATCAAATTTTACAGTGTTTGAACTAGGGACAGAGTTACTTACAACCATGACCAAGCCATTCCAACTTTCTGGCAATGAGCACAGGATTAGAATATCCCTAACATCATCATCAAAGTCCACTTTTATAGAACTTAGCTAATTAGTAACCGTATTAAATTCATCTAAATGATCTGCAACATACCCACATTATGACATCTTCATATTAAATAATTGTTTCATTAGAAATACCTTATTGGACGCCACAAATTTTTCATCCAGTTTAACCAATGTGTCCATCAACTCCTTTGTTGTCTTTTCTTTTGAAATATTGAAATTCACTGATGCTGCTAGGCTCACCCGTATTTCTCCTAGTTCCTTTCTATCAAGAACCATTATCCCCCTTCCCAAGTTCTTCTCAACCATGCTCATTAATGACCATCAACCCCTTCTAGATATGTAGCAAGAGTTAATTAAAATAAAACATTAAAATAATTACATAAACTAATTAAACAATGTTCCAAGTTCTTATTTCTCATGTGATGTTATAAATAAAACTTAACTATTTTCTCTGGAATTCTTGGCAACCCACCATACCCATTTAATACACCATATCAACCAGTGCATCAATTCAATGAGGACATTTAATGCTACTAGATATTTACAATGCAATATAATTTCCCTAATCCTTCAACCATTAATCAAGTAGTTAATAACCTACATTAGTAATCAATTCATTAAGTAGTTGTAATAGTGTACATGCATAGCTAGTGTACACATAACATTCACATATAGTAATGATAAAAAATCATTGTCTCTGGTGAATAATTCTTGTATGTTCACAACTAAGCATGAAGTACAATAAATCCAGTAATGCATCATTCAGTAATATTAACTAACCGAATTACAATAATTCATCAATCATTGATCATCACATTTTAATTATAAAAATAAAAAAATTCAAAACAAATGTTATAAACACGGTAGGAACCTGTTAGCGATATTTCTTGTAAGGGGGGTTAGATTGCAAAGAATGGGTTAAAAACCCACTTGTCCAAAGTTTCAGATGATAATGCGCCCAAGATAAGTCACGAGCAAGATCGAGCGGCAACGATTCGCGCGTCTGGATCAACGACGCATATTGAATTCCAGACCCCCCTTGCCTTTCTACCTTTAAGCGGAGGGGGGGGGTCCGGAATTGGGGGCGCACCTCTCCAATGGCCCAGATCAGCGTGCCCGTATCAACGACGCATATTGAATTCTGGACCCCCCTTGCCTTTCTACCTTTAAGCAGAGGGGGTGGGGTTCGGAATCGGGGGCGCAGCTCTCCAACGGCCCAGATCAGCGCGCCCGGATCAACGACGCATATTGAATTCCGGACCCCCCTTGCCTTTATACCTTTAAACGGAGGGGGGGGGTCCGGAATCAGGGGCGCACCTCTCCAAAGGCCCAGATCAGCGCGCCCGGATCAACGACGCTGGGTTGGTCTCTCCCTTCTCAGTTGCCATGTGTTTAGCCAGCGTGGGCCCTCCTCCCTCCATGTCATCTTCCATAACCGCCTTCCCCCCCCCGCTGCCGTGTGTCATATGTCCTCCTCCACCCTTTCATCCAGGTGGCCCCTTCCCTGTCTCATCGTCCGCTCACCACTTTCCACGTGTCCCATCTCCTCCACGTCAGCCTCCCGCTAAAATGTGTCTATCGCACCTATTCTCCTGACTCCTCCGCTTATCGCCTTTTGCCATGTGTTTCCCCTATAACCCCTCTCGCTCCCTCGACGCTTCTTACTCCACTCCCCACTTTTTTGGCCCCATCACTCCATTCTCGTGCCCCGTCTTCCACACTGGCCTCCATACCTATTCCGTAAGCCAATCAAGTTATTCCAAGTGGCAGCGCGGGAGGTCTTCCATATCCCAAAATGCTGAGTTGGCCCGATCGTCCTCAATCCCAAAGAATCAGTTATTGAAGCCGTTGGTGTTGGTTAGACATCGTCTCCGCCATAATGGGAAGGTCCGGCAATGAATTAAAGGCACGTCGATTCACAAATGAAACTGTCAGAAGATCGATCACGTCTGCCATAAGTTGCACGACCATTCAAAGATTTCGGCTACAGAGTGTCAGAAGCCATGCAGACGCAAAGCTTTCAATGCTACGTATCGATTTTGTTATTGTTATTAGTTTTGAGTATATGAAGGCGTTTTCGCCATTTTCGTATCTATCGATGGTAGAGCTAAGCTCCCGACTGTAAAGTTTCAGTAAACATTCTAGCTTTCTGGGTTATGTATCAATGTTTGAGATTTCTTGGTTTATAACAAACAGTTTTCGTTTTCCATCTATGTTTCACCTCTTGCTGGAGAGTTCATGATCGAATGCTTCGTATGAATTAACACAGTTCTGTTATGATAAATGATTTATTGTTGCATTGTTGTTTTCTCTGGTTTCCTGCGTTTGGAAGTAAGAAGATCTTGTTTTTAGATGCCTGCTCTTATAGTCTGTTAGAATCTTGATGCCTACAGCAGACCCTTGCACCCTTCTCATGAAGTCTTCCCCCTACTCACCCTTTATTGCAACTCACTGTTTGAATTTTATCAAGACCTCACTCGTTCATGCATGCCTGGCCTAGTTTCTGAGTTGAGACTACTGTTCTGAGTTTGCTTCCATTTGATCACCCCTTTCAAACAAATTGTGACATTAAACTGATGGGCGTCGGGCTCTGCTCCTGCAAGCAATCCAGGAGTGACTTCCGGCTCCAACATTTCTGGCGCCGTTGCCGGGGACGAAGTTGAATATTTTCCCCGGGATTGAATGACAAAGATCAACTGATTCTGAAGGTGCATCAGATATCAGAACTTGAAGATTGCTACTGTGCACCCGGTGACTCCATTGTAACGACTCCACTGGGGAGAACCTTCTCTATCAACTGTGGCTTCGAGAGGCAGACACACGAGGTCTAATCCGCACTTGCCTTTAGCTACACCAAAGGCTGACTCAGAAGCAGCGCACAGAAAGGGAAAGATCTCTGTGAAAGAAGTTTCCATCACCAAAACAGGTATTTCCCCACCTCCTTCTGTAAAGACTCCACTTTCTCCCTCTCAGCTTCCTAGTCACCCTCCCTCTGAGGTTTCTCGTTTTCTGAATTTCGGGAGTGTTCCTGCTGAGTTTTCTCCTCCTGGTCTAGTGTCAGAGGGAGAGATTCTTGTCACTCCCCCTTCCCTGGAAGTTGTACCTCCACACCAACATTTCTCATAAGGTTTCACTACCCCTCTTTCATTTACTACTGTTTCATAGAGAGAAGTAGTTGCGCATTCTGGTCCATTAGACTTCTCTCTGTTTTCCCCCTCATCTCCCGTTCATACTCCTTCTCCTCCCGATTCTCCTCCACCTAATATCCCTATGGATGGTGTTAATCCCCCTTCAACTAGAATGGATTCCATAGTCGCTGCTAGATATGCTCCCTTAATCCTTCCTCATCCCATGAATCCTCTCCCTGCTGGAGACTACTTGAAGTACATGCCCAAGTTTAGTGGAGAGGGAGACATAAATGCTGAGGAGCATTTGGCTGCTTTTTACAGTTATGCAGACAACCTAAACATTGAAAATGAAGATGTCTGGATGAGAGTCTTTGTCCAGATCCTGGAGGGTGAGGTCAGGAAATGGTTTAGAGGACTGGCCCCAGGATCTATTGCTGGAATTGAAGCCCTGGACACTGTTTTCCTGAGACAGTGGGGAGACAGGAAGGATTATATGTATTACATGATAGAGTTTGGGGCCCTGAAGAAAATGGATGGAGAGTCTGTCTCTGACTTCTCCAAAAGATTCAATAAGATGTATAACAAGATTCCTACAGAGATAAAGCCCTCAGAAGCTTCTGCTCAGATTTCATATGGTGGTACATTTGATCGTGATTTCTGTCTACTACTGAGAGAAAGAAGAGACACCTCTTTAGATCAGATGCAAGATGCAACTATAGAAGTGGAATCCAACATATTGGCAGCTGACAGGCTGAGAAACCAAGCCGACACAGACAGAAGAAAGGGAAAATCGGAAGCCTCAACTTCCGGCCCATCACTGCCCCACCCTCAAGCAGATGAGCTAGCCCAAGTAATGAATTTCCTTAAAGAAGAGGTGGAGAGATTGAAGGTAGAAAGGAAGCAAATGCATAGAGGCCCTCAGAACATCGAAAACAAAGGGGGTTCCAGAAGGCCAAATAATATTGCTCCCCCGACTATGCACAGAGAAAGGGGAAGAAACAGAGATGACCAAAGAATTCAGGCTCCCTTTCATAACAATTTTGTTGCTGATGAAAAAGAAGAAGAAGCAGATGAGCCTGAACCTAAAATCCACTGCTTTGAGGTCACCCCTCCTTTCCCTCATCTCAATCAGACTTCTTATGAAGAGTCTCTCATGGATGGTCATCTAAATGAATTGAGCAAGGGAGACAAAGCTAGCGGCGTTCGAGGCAGGTACAACCTGAGGTCCAACAAGAGGATACCAACACCTGATGTTCCTAAGCAATCCACTAGAACAGAGAAACCTGCTAATGAAGTAGCATACAAAGGTAAGAGGGCTCAACCTTTCTCTCCCATTGTCCATAATCATGTTCCTGAAATTAGAGAAATCCTAAAGCCTGTCTCTTCTTTCAATTTCGAACATGAGGTTCAAAAGATTAGAATTCCTGTGCCACTCACTGAGTTAATTAAACATGGGGAATTCAAAAAATGCTTCTCCGAGCTGTTGAAGTCCGAAGCCTCATTCCCTCTCACAGACTCCATAAACCTCCAAGATGAAAGACCTGCAGTTGTTCTAGGTCCCATGGTAGAAGACATAGATGATTCATCCCCTCCCTTCTACACATCCTTGAACATACATGACAAAGTGTTGCATAATTGCCTTATGGACTCAGGGACCTCCCACAACCTCATGCCCAAAACTGTCATGGAGGAATTAGGACTGGAAGTCACCCGAGCCTATCATGACCTCTATTCCTTCGACTCCAGAAGGGTACAATGTTTGGGAATCATTAAGGACCTGGTGGTTTCGTTGTTTCAGCTGCCCATGAAGAGTATGGTCATGGATATTGTGGTAGCTGATGTCCCCCCTAAGTTTGGCATGTTGTTGTCAAGATCCTGGATAAAAACGCTGGGGGGAACCCTGTAGATGGATCTCACATATGCCACCATTCCAGTCTTTGGAGGGGAACATAGGAGACTGTACAGAGAAGCCCAACTGGCCTACATAATCAGTGATGAAGCCAACCCTACCAATCATCCAATCTATGCTTTGGACACTGATTTAGGCTCCAGTTTACTACAACTTACCCACACCCCTAAGGCTCCTTTACAGATCAGAAAGCAGCCCATTTTTAATCAGGACACACCCCCTTCAACCACCTCTATTTGGAAGATGTTCTTTGATGGAGCTTCCTCCAGTATGGGTGCAGGTGTCGGGGTAGTATTCATATCCCCCTCTCAAGAGACCATATCTCTTTCATACAAGCTGGAATTTGAAGTCACCAACAATGTGGCGGAATATGAAGCTCTGGTTCTGGGATTAAGGGCTGCGCAACAGATGGAAATAAGGGAGATAGCTGTGTTTGGGGACGCAGAACTGATTGTCCAGCAGGTCAAAAACGTTTATCAGGCTAAAAATCCTCGGCTCAGGAATTACAGGAACGAAGTATGGGACCTGGTTGATAATTTCTTCCTGGATTTTAACATTTCCAACATTCTGAGGGAGGGAAATGCTTCAGCCGACTTCTTAGCTTTCACAGCTAGTGTGCTCGAAGTTCCCGCGTTGCCCGCTGCTGGGTCTGATGTTGAAATAAAGTACAGACCTTCTATACCCGACAATATCAAACACTGGAAGGTGTTTGAAGATGATCAGGAGATCGAGAAATTTCTCCAGTCCATTGGTGACTTTTCCACAATGCATATAGATGAGAATCCTGATGAGGAAGATGAGCGTCACCCTAGGAAATTGGTGAATAAAATTGCCGATCACCAGATCATTCAGCTACCGAGAAATCACATTCCGAAAGGACTAATCCCATTAGAAAGATTGTTCGAAGGGAATGATGTGGCAGTAAAGGGTAAGGTTTCAGGTGATAATGATGACACAGTTGAATGCAACATAGGCACACCTGAGGAACCTAAATTGGCCAAGCTGTCAAAGAGTCTGACTGAGGAGCAGAGGGTCGGATATACTAAGTTGTTGAGGGAGTTTTCTGATGTGTTCGCATGGACCTACGAAGACCTCAAGACATATGACACATCAATCATTGAGCACAAGATCCCACTGAAAGAATAGGCTAATCCTTTCAAGCAGAAGCTGAGACAGATAAATCCCATGCTGCTACCTGTCATGGAGAGGGAAATGAAAAAGCTTCTGGATGCCCAGATCATTGTCCCCTTGAGATATTCCGATTGGGTGGCCAACTTGGTCCCAGTAAGAAATAAAAGTGGCGAAATCAGACTCTGTGTTGATTTCAGAAACCTGAACAGGAGCTCAAGGAAGGATAATTATCCCTTTCCCAACATGGAGAACATATTACAGAAGGTCACTGGTGCTTCCAAGATATCCATGATTGATGGTTTCTCTGGCTACAATTAGATATCAGTCATGCCTGAAGACAGGGAGAAAACAACCATCACCACTCCCTGGGGCACATTCATGTATGCCAAGATGCCTTTCGGACTGATGAATGCGGGAGCAACGTTTCAGCGGGCCATGGACATAGCCTTCATCGGGGAAAAAGATAAGTTCATGGTGATTTACTTAGATGACATAACAGTCTTTTCCAAGACTGATAAAGAGCACTGCCACCACTTGAAGAAGGTTTTCCAGAAGTGTCGGAGGTATGGCCTTTCTTTGAACCCCAAGAAATCATTGTTTTCCATGCAAGAAGGGAAGTTGTTAGGCCATATAGTATCAACGGAGGGAGTAAGGATTGAACCTGACAGGGTAGAAGCAATTCAGGCTCTGTCACTTCCCAGATCTAAGAAAGAGGTTCAGGCGTTTTTGGGAAGGATCAATTTTCTGAGGAGATTTGTCTCAAATTTTGCTGAGTTGGTGAAACACATCACAGCTCAAGAAGGGTCATGAAATAAGATGGACTGCTGAACCCAGGGAATATTTTGCACAAATAAAGAAGGCATTGACTGAGGCACCTGTGCTAGTTAGTCCTGATTATTACAAAGACTTTCTGATATTTTCTTTTGCTTCCTATGATACAGTAGCAACAGTTCTGTTGTAGAAAAACAATCAAGGGCAAGAACAACCTATTGCCTTCTTTAGCAAGGCACTGAGAGATGCAGAGCTCCGATACGAGATCATGGAGAAGCAGGCTTATGCCTTGGTGAAAGCTCTCAAAGCTTTCAGAGTCTATGTATTGCATTCGAAGATCATTGCATATGTCCCTTCAACCTCTGTGAAGGAAATTCTTATATAGCCTGACATAGACGGAAGAAGAGGTAAATGGATCGCCAAGATCCTAGAATTTGATCTGGAGATTAAGCCCACTAAGTTAATCAAGGGGCAGGGTTTGGCCAAGTTGCTGACTGAATCCAATTGCGAGACTTTGGGGATTAACTTCATGAACGAGCAAGTTGAGTCATCCGATAGGGATTCTCAGAACATCATACCTCTAGCATCATGTCCCTGGTACAAGGATATCTTGTATTTTCTGCAAGAATTAAAGCCCCCTGACGGATTGGGAAAGAGCAGGGCCAGAGCTTTGAAGCTCAAATCGGTCAGGTATTGTCTCATTAACCGAGCCCTGTATTGGAGAGACCCTCTGGGGATATTATTAAGATGTCTGGACCCGCTGCAAGCCCAGAAGGTGATGTTCTATTTTCATAGCAGTCTCTGCGGAGGTCATCATTTTTAGAAGACCACAGCCCACAAAGTCCTCCGGGTTGGGTATTACTGGCCTACCTTTTTTACTGATGTCTGCAGGGAAGTCATGGCTTGCATTAAATGTCAGAAGTTCTCAGGTAAGCAGCAACTCAAATCTCTGCCATTAAAGCCTGTAGTAGTTTCGACACCCTTTCAGCAGTGGGGATTGGATTTCATTGGAGAGATTCACCCTCCCTCAAGTGGCCAGCACAAATGGATCCTCACTGCGACTGATTGTTTCACCAAGTGGATAGAGGCTGTCCCCACCAGGAGCACTTCTCACAAAGTAATCATCAGCCTCTTGGAAGACATCATAGCCAGATTTGGTTGCCCAAGCAGGATTGTCACTGACAATGCCTCCCCCTTTAGGTCTGAGCCTCTGGTCAAATTTTATGAACAATTTGGGATTTCATTGGTTCACTCTACCCCATACTACCCTCAAGGAAACGGACTGGAAGAGTCCTCAAATAAAAGCCTAATCAAACTTATCAAAAAACTACTGGAAGACAATCAGAGGGCCTGGGACTCAAAGCTCAAATTTTCTCTCTGGGCTGATCGGGTGACCACCAAGAAGTCCCTGGGCATCTCCCCTTTCCAACTTGTTTATGGGATAGAGGCCATTTTTCCCACTCAACTTGCCTTGCCTATGGAAAATCTCCTCCAGGACCTTCAAGGAGAACCAAACCATGTAATCAGAAGGATTCACTAGATGGTGGAAGTACAGCAAATCAGAGAAGAGGTCATGGATAGAGCCTATCATCATCAGCAGAAGATCAAACAGGCTTTTGATAGGAAGAGCAAAAAGAAAGAATTCAAGCAGGGTGACCTGGTACTCAAGTGGGACTCACCCAGGCAGGACAAGGGAAAACACAGTAAATTTGATGCCCTCTGGTTTGGGCCTTTCAATATCCTTGAAGTATTTGCAAACAACACATACAGGTTGCAGGATCTGGAAGGCAAAGAAGTTTTTAGTGGCCCAGTGAATGGACATTTCTTGAAAAAATGTTTTCTGTGAGCCACAGTTGGCTCTTTTTATTTTGTTTTGTACATATTGTTTCTAAGTTTGTTTTTCGGACTAATAAATGACTCCATAGCCCAATAGCAAAGGCACTGAATCTGCAAAAGAGTTCTTAGAGAATCACAGGGACGACTCTATCCCCCATGGAGCCAAATGTTAGCGATATTTCTTGTAAGGGGGGTTAGATTGCAAAGAATGGGTTAAAAACCCACTTGTCCAAAGTTTCGGATGATAATGCGCCCAAGGTAAGTCACGAGCAAGATCGAGCGGCAGTGATTCATGCGCCCGGATCAACGACGCATATTGAATTCCAGACCCCCCTTGCCTTTCTACCTTTAAGCGGAGGGGGGGGGTCCGGAATCGGGGGCGTACCTCTCCAACGACCCAGATCAACGCGCCCGGATGAACGACGCATATTGAATTCTGGACCCCCCTTGCCTTTCTACCTTTAAGCGGAGGGGGGGGTCCGGAATCGGGGACGCACCTCTCCAACGGCCTAGATCAACGTGCCCGGATCAACGACGCATATTGAATTCCGGACCCCCCTTTCCTTTCTACCTTTAAGCAGAGGGGGGGGGGTCTGGAATCGGGGGCGCACCTCTCCAACGGCCCAGATCAGCGTGCCCGGATCAACGACGTTGGGTCAGTCTCGCCCTTCTCAGTTGCCCTGTGTTTAGCCAGCGTGGGCCCTCCTCCCGCCATGTCATTTTCTAGAACCGCCTTCCCCCCCTGCTTCCGTGTGTCATATGTCCTCCTCCACCCTTTCATCCGGGTGGCCCCTTCCCTGTCTCATCGTCCGCTCACCACTTGCCACGTGTCCCATCTCCTCCACGTCATCCTCTCACTAAAATGTGTCTATCGCACCTATTCTCCTGACTCCTCCGCTTATCGCCTTTTGCCATGTGTTTCCCCTATAACCCCTCTTGCTCCCTCGACGCTTCTTACTCCACTCCCCGTTGTTTTGGCCCCATCACTCTGTTCCCGTGCCCCGTCTTTCGCACTGGCCTCCATGCCTATTCCGTAAGCCAGTCAAGTTATTCCAGGTGGCAGCGCGGGAGGTCTTCCATATCCCAAAATGCTGAGTTGGCCCGATCATCCTCAATCCCAAAGAAGCAGTTATTGAAGAAGTTGGTGGTGGTTAGACATCATCTTCGCCATCATGGGAAGGTCCGACAATGAAGTAAAGGCACATCGATTCGCAGATGAAACTGTCAGAAGATCGATCGCGTCTGCCATAAGTTGCACGACCATTCAAATATTTCAGCTGCAGAGTGTCAGAAGCCATGCAGATGCAAAGTTTTCAATGCTACGTCTCGATTTTGTTGTTGTTGTTAGTTTTGAGTATATGAAGGCGTTTTCGCCATTTTCGTATCTATCGATGGTAGAGCTAAGATCCCGACTGTAAAGTTTCAGTAAACATTCTAGCTTTCTTGGTTATGTATCAATGTTTGAGATTTCTTGGTTTATAACAAACAATTTTCCATTTCCATCTATGTTTCACCTCTTGCTGGAGAGTTCATGATCAAATGCTTCGTATGAATTAACACAGTTCTGTTATGATAAATGATTTATTGTCGCATTGCTATTTTCTCTGGTTTCCTGCGTTTGGAAGTAAGAAGATCTTGTTTTCAGATGCCTGCTCTCATAGTCTGTTAGAATCTTGATGCCTACAGTAGACCCTTGCACCCTTCTCATGAAGTCTTCCCCCTACTCACCCTTTATTGCAACTCACTGTTTGAAGTTTATCAAGACCTCACTCGTTCATGCATGCCTGGCCTAGTTTCTGAGTTGAGACTACTATTCCGAGTTTTCTTCCATTTGATCACCCCTTTCAAACAAATCATGACATTAAACTGATGGGTGTCGGGCTCTGCTCCTGCAAGCAATCCAGGAGTGACTTCCAGCTCCAACAGAACCTAGTAAGGAAGTCGATTGACACATTAAATCCCCAAGAAACATCCTGAAACTAACTCTAAATCAACCTTCCTCCCTAACCTACTTTCATCTTCGACATACTATCCTTTCCTCTGATGTAATATCCTAGAGCATTGACTATATCAACCTAAATCCATATATAACTTGTAAGTGCATCAACTACATCGACCTAACTTCCCCAATAGGCAACTGATATTTTCCATGCACATCTACGGGATCATGACTTAACAAAACCCTCCCACAAATTCAATTTTTGAA
Source organism: Picea glauca (assembly GCA_000966675.3). Lineage (NCBI taxonomy): Eukaryota > Viridiplantae > Streptophyta > Pinopsida > Pinales > Pinaceae > Picea > Picea glauca. The sequence continues at coordinate 2,014,284 of JZKD02S1672659.1, forward strand.
GGATAAACAATGGGAAATATCTCCACCCCTCCTGATAAAGCTAGGGTCAACACCATACCATCAATCATATTGTGTTGTTGTTGTTCATATATCTTTTCCATCAAATAACTAGTTTCGGAAATGGTGCTTCCTATAAAACCCACACTTTCCCACATATCATATAACCATTTTCAACCTATAATTAAATTACGGAATAATGATTCATAGCATAACATTACACTGTTTATGTCCACAACATCAATGTTACTTTAGTGCCACAATTATCTGACTATCTCTTAGCCCCTTAACCTGTAGGTTAACTTACCAAAGTATATCATCTTGCATAATGATACAACCATTTTCATGATGTCAACAATAGTACATATTGTCATTTAAAGCAAGTGCATTTATTCACCATGTGCTTCCTACTAATATTCCATTTACAATGTAAATCCAACTAGTATCCACATATCAAACTTTTTTTTTAACTTTAGTATGCTTATGAAATCATCTATCATAATTAATAACTTAAATAGTAAAAACTCATACATTGCTTTTCACATATAGGTAGGTCTACATCTCATCATAATATAGTTCTATTATTATAGCTAAGTTCAATAGATAATAAACAAATGAATAACAATATAGTCCATAGAGTAGCTTAGTTGTTTTAAAAACCAAAATATGAGGGAAAAAGGGAAACCTATAGAAGCAAGGCTCAAGAAAGAAGATTCAACCACCATGATTGGGGATAAGAAATGATACTTCTTGGTTCTAATGACGTGTAGAAATTATGCACAAAACATTGCCATATAAAATGATCTTCATTTTGCTATGTACAAAATAATAATTTTTCAAAACATAATTCATTGAAAAAAATAGAAGAAAAACTTGTGACGAGATTTAATGGTGGAGCATATGCTCCAAGATTTATCATTAAGCTCCAAAATAGTGCTTGTACATTATCTCTATATGTATCGCTATGTATCTCACTTTTTATATCCAAGTGAGAGAAATTGTTCCTATATATACACAACTTCCTTTTAAATATATCCACTAATAAACTTTATGGATCAACCCATATATATAATACAATGTCATTGGTAAACATAAGTGAATCCCCCCCAAAAAAATCACATAATGTGACATAAGGTGACCACTATAATTTAATAATTACTCAAATGACTCCCTAAAGTTGCATAAAAAATTAAATCACATATATTGTCACTAGGGAGTGTTACAATAATCACATGGAAGAGTATGTTGAAGTCTCAAGTATGAGTGATGTGGGAGGGTGTGTAAATTTCCTTTAAAAGGGGAGTAAAAGACTTTCATCTCGGTTGGACCCACTACATTCGATAGATTGATCCACCATAACAAGACTAAGTACAACAAACTTTAATCACACCTCAATTCAACATTTGGTAGAAGCTTCAAGACTAAGTACAACAAACTTTAATCACACCTCAATTCAACATTTGGTAGAAGCTTCTTTCACTAGTTATATTAGTGTGGAAGAGGTTGGATGGTGAATACTAGAAGTCATATCATGCAAGTGGAGACTCATTTTAAGAAGAACTAGTAGATACCGTTTTTAGAAAACAAAGTATGAATGTGAAAATAATATTATATTAGTGTGGAAGAGGTTGGATGGTGAATACTAGAAGTCATATCATGCAAGTGGAGAGTCATTTTAGGGAGGACTAGTAGATGCCATTTAGAAAACAAAATATGAACGTGACAATGCTATTATAGAATGAAAAGACTATCATAGTCAAAGAGGAAGAGTTTGGGTGTTCTTGTACAAGATTGATGAGTATGGAAAAGGATGTCTTATACCCTCAATGAAATATGCAACAACAATGGGCTCTTTTTAAACAGTTGGCCAGTAAGCTAGTACTCTGAGTTAGATGGTACTACCCAATTTGGTGTCAACTTGTACAATGCATCAATGCTTTGATAACCAAGTAACACAAATGCATTACATAATAATAAAATATGAAGTAAACAATGAACATAAATTACATTACAAGTTTAACAAAAGCTGTGGTATATGAAATTTAAGAGGATGCTTGTATCACTGGCAGGTGGTGGTCGCAATTAAGAAAGCAATGTTATTTGTTTAAAATATGGTGAGCGGAGGGCCATATAAGAGTAACACTGCACACCAGTTTCCACATCCCACCTTTTCACATGCATTTTGTGTCTTATGTCGATGTCAATCTGAGGCTCTTTCCATGAAGCTTCTTCCTCCTGAGATTCTTCTCAACCACACTCATTAATGACCATCAACCCCTTCTAGATATGTGGCAAGAGTTAATTAAAATAAAACATTAAAATAATTACATAAACTAATTAAACAATGTTCCAAGTTCTTATTTCTCATGTGATGTTATAAATAAAACTTAACTATTTTCTCTGGAATTCTTGGCAACCCACCATACCCATTTAATACACCATATCAACCAGTGCATCAATTCAATGAGGACATTTAATGCTACTAGATATTTACAATGCAATATAATTTCCCTAATCCTTCAACCATTAATCAAGTAGTTAATAACCTACATTAGTAATCAATTCATTAGGTAGTTGTAATAGTGTACATGCATAGCTAGTGTACACATAACATTCACATATAGTAATGATAAAAAATCATTGTCTCTGGTGAATAATTCTTGTATGTTCACAACTAAGAATGAAGTACAATAAATCCAGTAATGCATCATTCAGTAATATTAACTAACCGAATTACAATAATCCATCAATCATTGATCATCACATTTTAATTATAAAAATAAAAAAATTCAAAACAAATGTTATAAACACGGTAGGAACCTAGTAAGGAAGTAGATTGACACATTAAATCCCCAAGAAACATCCTGAAACTAACTCTAAATCAACCTTCCTCCCTAACCTACTTTCATCTTCCACATACTATCCTTTCCTCTGATGTAATATCCTAGAGCATTGACTATATCAACCTAAATCCATATATAACTTGTAAGTGCATCAACTACATCGACCTAACTTCCCCAATAGGCAATTGATATTATCCACGCACATCTAGGGGATCATGACTTAACAAAACCCTCCCACAAATTCAATTTTTGAAGGATAAACAATGGGAAATATCTCCACCCCTCTTGATAAAGCTAGGGTCAACACCATACCATCAATCATATTGTGTTGTTGTTGTTCATATATCTTTTCCATCAAATAACTAGTTTGGGAAATGGTGCTTCCTATAAAACCCACACTTTCCCACATATCATATCAACATTTTCAACCTATAATTAAATTACGGAATAATGATTCATAGCATAACATTACATTGTTTATGTCCACAACATCAATGTTACTTTAGTGCCACAATTATCTGACTATCTCTTAGCCCCTTAACCTGTAGGTTAACTTACCAAAGCATATCATCTTGCATAATGATACAACCATTTTCATGATGTCAACAATAGTACATATTGTCATTTAAAGCAAGTGCATTTATTCACCATGTGCTTCCTACCAATATTCCATTTACAATGTAAATCCAACTAGTATCCACATATCAAACTTTTTTTTTAACTTTAGTATGCTTATGAAATCATCTATCATAATTAATAACTTAAATAGTAAAAACTC
>JZKD02S1672659.1:2018660-2039551 GCA_000966675.3 Picea glauca
TGGTAGAAGCTTCTTTCACTAGTTATATTAGTGTGGAAGAGGTTGGATGGTGAATACTAGAAGTCATATCATGCAAGTGGAGACTCATTTTAAGAAGAACTAGTAGATACCGTTTAAAAAACAAAGTATGAATGTGAAAATAATATTATATTAGTGTGGAAGAGGTTGGATGGTGAATACTAGAAGTCATATCATGCAAGTGGAGAGTCATTTTAGGGAGGACTAGTAGATACCATTTATTTGGTGTCAACTTGTACAATGCATCAATGCTTTGATAACCAAGTAACCAAGTAACACAAATGCATTACATAATAATAAAATATGAAGTAAACAATGAACATAAATTACAAGTTTAACGAAAGCTGTGGTATATGAAATTTAAGAGGATGCTTGTATCACTGGCAGGTGGTGGTCGCAATTAAGAAAGCAATGTTATTTGTTTAAAATATGGTGAGCGGAGGGCCATATAAGAGTAACACTGCACACCAGTCTCCACATCCCACCTTTTCACATGCATTTTGTGTCTTATGTCGATGTCAATCTGAGGCTCTTTCCATGAAGCTTCTTCCTCCTGAGATTCTTTCCATGAAGCTTTCTGTCTTATGTCGATGTCAATCTCAGCCTCTTTCCATGAAGCTTCCTCCTCCTGTTGCACGGATCAATGAGATCTCACAATAAGTTAAGAGATCTTCGAATGTCGGTACTCGATAATACAGAGACAGTCTCTGTATTAACGTTATTAGTCAATCCTTTCGACCGGCATTTATATCAGACGAGTGAGCCAAGTGTAAACAGCATCCCGGTCGACACGCTTATCGACTTTCCAGCCGAAAAACAGTGGAGAAATTAAAAAATTGGGTGTCTAATTTCAAAGGGTAGTTAATGCTTCACGCTTACTTGTCTGTTCCTACCATGAACTGGATCGCTAAAATCGCGACCTTATTTTTTCAATAAGAAATGATAGTAGGGTTTTTTTTCCTTAAAGGGAAATAGAAATAGAAATATAAAGAAGACTAAACATTTTATCTTGGTAATTTCTACTTAGTAAATAGAAATATTAAAAACAATAATCATTTTATGAAATTGAATTAGATTGTTGGAATCATTTTATGAAATTGAATTAGATTGTTGGAATCATGTAAAAATCTTTTAAATAAAATGGAAATACTAAAAAGATTAAATATTTTATGAAATTGAATTTTTATTGAATCTTAGTTAATATTGTAATTTTGAATTGTTTAAATCATTATTTTTATATAAAAATGGATTCAATATTCTTTAATTGTAATTTGATTTTACAATATTATAAATTAATATATAATTTTATTAATAAAAAATGATATTTATTTGATTAAAATATTTTAAATAATCAATAAAACAAATTTATAAAATTATAACTATAATAAAATCCAAATACTTTATAACATTTTTTTAGATTAACCAAAACATATATATAATTTGTTATTAAATATAAATACCACTTTTTCTTATATGTCATCTTAATCTTATAATAAGTTCAAAGAATTTAAGTACGTTTTCAATAAAATTGTGTACTTTTTATGGGAAGTTGCAAGGAAGCTTCATGAAAATTAAATGATCTTTTATATGATCATATGATGTATTCTCTTCATTATGAAATAACTAAGAATTGATGATTTTTCATAAACATGTGTAATCTTGTTTTTGAATTTGAATTATTCTAAAGTATTAATTATAATTTTAACTTTGTATTAGCCAATGCAAGTTTATGGAGATTTTTTTTATCCTTACAAAAAATCTACATTTTAGTTTTTTCATGAAAGTTGAAGCTTTGCTCAAATGAATTAAATGTTATAGAGTTGAATCATAGTAACAAGATTGTATAGTAAATGCATCTGGGCATTATGTATAAGGCATACATATCCAACACTCCTTAGAACATATGGTCTACCTTTCCTGGGAACTAGGGTTGAGCTTCAGACATCATCAATGTTATTTTAGGAACAATATGGAGATTTTGACATCAACAACATAGAGGTTAGTTCCATATGGAATTTGTTCGTAGGAATAGTACATTTAGTTTTTTCATAGAAGAGGTGTTGTTTTCCCGTGGTCTTCTTTGAGATTCTCCAAGGCTAGTGTCTCATTCCTTTAATCCCTTGTGGAGAAGTAGGAAATTGTATTTGAGGCCCCAACTCATTTGTGAACAATGTCCCTTGATATCAAGGTAAGCTTGACACTAATGTTTAGAAATAATAAAAAATAAATCTCGATGTATTAAGAAAAAAAAGAGTATGAGGAGGGTTGATGTAAACTCACTCCCAACGACCAACACCACTTTGTGGTATTAAAATAAGGCACTAGATGGTCATTTCCATGCTAAGCGCTATAATGAAAAGCTACTTATACAATGGATGACCTATCATCGGGTCAATTTTCCGTGTTACTATCCAACTCTCACCTGGGATCATTGGGGATACACCACATTCATGTTCAATAGTGAGAATGATAGGTTGAATATCTCTAATAGTGTGCTATGACTTTGGGTTGACAACTACACTCTAACTTTGTTTAATTCATTGCCATGTTTTGGTTTGGTAAAGTAGAAGGTTACCAAGATACACTTGTTGGTTAAATTACCCTTCATCCCTATTGAGTTTTGGAAGGATGATATTTCTAGGGTTACAGGTAACAAGCTGAACATTTTACTAAAAATAGATTTATCTACTATGGATTTTTTCAATTGGGAAATGTTGAAAATATATGTTAAAATGGATCTCATAGAGGGTCTATTAGAGGGTATCAGTCTAGTTGTGGGTGACAAGGGCTTCTATTAGATATTAGATTGCCAAAATGTACCCTTTAAATCCTCATACAAAAAATATCGCATACCAAACCCCCTCTTTACTACCTTTGAGGTGATGGGGTATTATAGGGAAAACCCAAGTTCCTATCTTATCAATGTGTAGCATGACCAAGATTCCTTCCTTGGACATCCAATATTACCTACAAGGTTTTTTATCCTCATAGATAATCCAAATAGAAACTATAATAGAAATACAATGTAGAATTCATATGAAAATATAAAATAGCATTGGAAATAACAATGCATATTTAGAATTATTTCATTACCCACTAAACTCAATGCATTAGGAAAACATAAAAATTATTCCATGAGAAATAATTCATGAATACTTATCTACAATAAGGCCATGTCCACCAAATTGGTTGTTGAGGAGTGATTTTCTTCCTAGCCACATGAATCATTTATGGATTCCCCCCCAAGACAAACCATGATACCACCAAGGTGAAGGAATCTCCTATAGGTCTCTAAAATCATTCAACCCATCTCATTACTCAAATGATAATCTATACTACTCACTACAAATATCTCCAAGGCCCCTTCCAACACTCAAAGAAGCCATGGTACTCTCTTCTACCACCCCACACAACATATGGAAGTCTCAATCGTTCTCTGCTTAACAATCCCTAGGAGTATCCTTCCATTCTAATTAGCTTTAGCATGTGAAGAAATATCCCAATCTAATATCCTCAGATAGAAAACACTTGGCCTCAAGACAATCAATGAGAAAAAATAACAAGGTTGTAGGCATGAAGTTTTTTCCTAAATTACTATGGACACTTCAACCATGCTATTTCTCTCCAATGATTCCATTTACTTCCACATTTTAAGTAGAGAGATTTCCCAATTTCTATGGGATCTTAGCATCTACTAACACATGCAAAATTCTTTTGAAAATAGTCATAACAACTATCATTTTAGTGATCAAAAATCAAGGAAAAATATCCCCATAGCATGGGATCTTGGCTCCTCTCCATGCCCATGAATGCATCCAAATAATCCATAATGGTAAAGTTTGCATGGAAATTACAATGGAAGAAATTTTCTTGCATGAGACCCCTCTCTCTTCCTAAGGATACGATAGGTATGACCATTGACACTTGTACTTAGTTCATACTCACAAGTTAAATATTGATGATACATCTACAAGGAAACATGGGCAAGGAAGGGTATCACTTCAAAGGACAATGTCAAGATAAAATTAGCCAACAACCACAATTTCTCTTCCTCGTTTTTGGTATCATAGTCCCCTTGTTGTTCCCTAAAGCAACCATTTTGGTGAATATTGTATTGCTATTTATGTTCTTCATTTTCATACATGATTTTACATATGCATGAGCATATCATGGAAAATATACCCACCACAATGTAAACCTAGCCCACCACTTGAACTCTTATGCAATCATTAGTCGAGCCTTGGCCTTGGGATCTACACTAGGAATATTTACAATGAATTAACATGTTTACAAAATTGGATGGTTATATCTCATCCCACATGACTCGATTTTCACTGCATAAATAATATGTGATTTATTACATTATAATTTAGGGGGGGGGGGGGGTTGGGAAATTACATTCTCCTTCCCCAAGTGGAAATATCACCATTCTTGATGTTATATTCCTTCCAACAATAAGACCATGTTTCCATGTATATGTTCTTTAGCTACATCCATTTTTCTATCATTTTCATTGTTTCTTGCACTTGGTGGCTATATGGACAACATTGTCCCACAATTCCTTTAACTACCTTGAGATTTTTCGAGGCCTTAGCATTTCAACATATACCTATAACAATAATCAAGGTAAACATGCATATCCTAACCATTTATATGCAACAATTATTCCCTCCATATAAATTTTAATTTATAACTAAATCACATATATTCATAACACAAGATAAAGTATGAAAATCATCCCAATACTTATCTATATGAGTATATATGTTCTTCTTCACATTGTAGGATAAATTCACACTCGAAGATCTAATTATGAGTAAGAAATACTACACTAGTTAATTGAAAAAGAAAGAGAGGAGAGAGAAAAATAGAATCAATCTTCACATGTAAGAGACTAAGAAACCAACTCAAATCACATTGTATTAATCCTTGATCAAGAGTACAATATATAGAACTCTCCACAAGAGGAGTAATGCACACTAGGTTAGGGTTTCCATGTGCATTCTCAAGTAAAAATAAAAATAAACTCTCTCTTAGTATCAGTTGACAAGCCATAAATGGAGTTAGTCATGCACAAGTGAGAACTCATGCATACAACTCATTAATGCATAAATAGACTCCATAACTAATAATAAAATTGAAGACTTAAGGAGAAGTGTGCAATTATATAAGAGAATAATATTCTCACTCACATGTGCTCTCTAGACATGAAATAGGAATTATCTCCTAAAATCAAAGAATGAAGCACTCTTTCTCCTAGAAAATAAGAATTTTTCTAATGGTGGTTTATGATCCCATGGAATTTGTCTAATGTTTCTTTAAAAAAAAATAACACTAACATGTATAGTTGTTAAGATGATGTTTTCCTCACTCATAGAATGTCCCTTGATGAGAAAAAATCATGTTCAGTGAAAGGCTTGGTGAAAATTTTTGCCACCTGCTTTGAAGATGGACATAACTGCATATCAATGACTCCATCTTGAATCTTCCCTTTAATAAAGTGCATAAGAACCTAGATTTTCTTGATTCTCTACCTTAGGACTAGGTATCTACACAACTTGAGAGTACTCTGATTATCACACCATATAACTGTCAGACGATGAAAATGAACTCCCAACTCTGTAAGAAAGTGATACAACTGAATATCATGAGTAGTAACATTCACTGCACACATGTTCTCCACCTCTGTTGATGATAAACCAACTATTGATTACTTCTTGCTTGACCATCATATAGGTCCTGATCCAAGGTAGAGGAAATATATTGAAGTGTAGTTGTGATCAGTTTTATCTCGTGCTCAATCTAAGTCTATGTAACCAACAAGATATAAGGAAGATCTTTCAACATAGTGGATACCAAAGTTGGTATCCCCCTTGACATATATGAGAATACTCTTTGTTTACTTCTAGTGAAGCTCATGTGGCTCTTGTATGTACCTGCAAATTGATATGATTTCATAATATATGTTCGGTTAAGAGTGTGTAAGGTAGATAGTACTTCCCACCAACTTTCAATATCTAGTACAATCAACCAAAGGTGATGCAATGACATCCTCTAGTCTAACCCCTGACTGAAGGGGTGTTGGAGCTAGCTTGCAACCTATCATATGAAACCTATCAAGTAGATCTATAACATACTTGGACTGAGACATCTTGATTCCTAAATCATTCTAGCTAATTTTATTACCAAGAAAGTAACGTAACAGTTCCATATCTGTCATAGAAAACCTGTCATGCAAAATGGTCTTCACTTCAACAATGGAGGAGGTTGAGTTCAATGTGATGAGTAAATCATATACATATAGAAATATCAGTAGAAGGGAATATTAGTTCCTCATTATATACACAGTAGTATAAAATATGCATCTAATAAAGCTTCCAGAGAGAAGAGAAGAGTCCATTTTAGCATACCATGCCCGAGGTGTTTTCTTGAGTCAGTACAGTGAATTCCTCAACCTGCAAACTAATGATGGACCCTGAAAAAATCCCTATGGATTATCCATATATATATATACTCATTAATATCTCCATTTAGTAATTAATTTTTGACATCCATATGGTGTACCTCTCACTTTCTAACTACTACAATTGCTAGAGCTAACCGAATAGAATTATTCTTGGAAACTAGCGCAAAAGTCTCCTCATAGTCAATGCCTTGTACCTATGAGAAACCTTTAACTAATAATCAAGACTTATAATTTCTAATTTATCGATAAAAATCCTTATTTGTATTTAAAATCCACTTACATCTAACAATATTCATGTTGGAAGATAGAGGAATCAACTTCCATGTGTTGTTCTCCATCAGGGAATTGTACTCCTCTTTCATAGTTTCCTTGCAATGGGGGTTTCCTTCAACCTACGCATAAGACTAAGGATATGATATATGTACCATATAAAAATAAATAGGCAGGAAATGTTATGTGGTAGTAAGAGCTTGTGGAAGCTTGACAAACCAAGAACCAGCTCTTCATGGATCAGCGAGATCACCCACTAAGTCACCTACTACCTGAAAAATCTTTTATGCCCACCATGGTAGATGTTCTCAACGAAAAAATTATTTATGCTAATTAGAAATATGAGAGATATATATTCATAGATATTATTAGAAATATTATCGGATCAAGTCCCATGAAGTTATGAAACTAGTGGCAGTGGAGATGGAGGTGTGGACTACTCTGGAAGTACCTATGAAGGACCCTCTTCAAACTTAAAACTCCTATGAATTAATAATGTATTTGAAGTAGTATCTATAAACATGGAATATTAATAAACATGTGCTAGAAGAGACATGAAATAATATTTATGATTAAAGTGAGATAAGGTGTGCAACCTGGAATGGTGTTTAACCTCACCAACAACAATTTTTTAACCATCTGACAAGTTGGAAATAATAACAACATTAAAAGTGAAATCCACCTTCTTCCTTGAGCCTGAATGAGTGATTTCGTAGATGGAGAGGATATTCACTAATTTTTTTTAACATGAATAACATCCTAAATGAATCCATGGTCTATATCAACTCTACCCCAATCAAACACCTTAGCAAGAGAATCATCTCCCATGAAGATCAATGGTCCAGAACAAGTATCCAAGTATAATAAAAGTGTATCTGATGAGGCCATGTGATGGGTAGCCCCTGAATCAAGAACCTAATAATTAGGAGAATATGAAATAATAAGTAAAGCATGACCATTACCTCTTCCATATGATGCTTATCCAATGGCTTCTTCCTTGCATTATTCAAAATAAAATTCTCGATGTGTTTTTTCTCAAGTGATTGTGCCATGATATCTATGGTATTTTTCATGAAAGAACTCTCAGGATGGAACCCCCTATTATAGTAGGAACTCTTAGTATTCTCCTTCTTTCTCTTTGATTCCTTACAACTTGAACTCTCATCTGTGGAATTTTTTTTACCTTCCTTCTTTTACTCTTGGTGCTTTATACCCTTGTTCTTCTGCTTATTCTTTTTTGAACTTCCTTAAGTTGTAATTGAATGGGGATTTGAAATCTTGAGCACCCCTATATGGATGGATTTTGTCTGATCATGGATAAGTGACTCGATGAACTCATCTAGGGATGACATATTCCATGTAGACCCAATAACTAAACTCGTAGTATGAAAAGAAGAAGTGTAGACATAATACTCTAGACCTAGTTTGGTTAGAATTGAAAAGATTAATCATTCATCTTTCTTATCAATTCCATCATACATAACATGCGAAATAAAGTTTTAAACTTACATAAGTAGTCATCTAGGGTCTCAAAATATCTTAGATTCAATTCATGTAGATGATTCTCCAACTAATGACCTCTTAGGTTTTCTTTCTTTCCTAGCAAAATCCTTCAAGTTTTTCCAAACATTATTAGGAGTCTTTCAAGTATTGATATAGAAGAGGATATCCAGAGATATGCTCAAGCACAATTCCCATAGGATTCATCCATTCAGTTGAAGAATTTTTCTTTATCTATGGTTGAAGTAGGTTCTTCCTCAACTGTACCCATGGTGACCCTATACAAATTGTTTTTATGAAGTAGAAGTTCTATATTGGGCTTCCACTAAAAGTAGTTGAAGGGTGTAAAGATAAGTAAAGAAGATGGCTAACCCATATTTCTCTGTGGGTTTTCTAATATGATATGTAAACCTGAAATAAAAGTGAATTATCCTTCACAATAATATATGTGATACCATGTAAGATTAAACCACACGCTAAGATCTAATTGTGAGTAGGAAATACTACAGTAGTTAATTGTAAAAGAAAGAGAGGGGAGAGAAAAGTAGAATCAATCTTCACACATAAGAGACTAAGAAACAAACTCAAATCACATTGTATTAATCCCTTATCATGAGTACAATATATAGAACTCTCCACAAGAGGAGTAATGCACACTAGTTTATGGTTTCCATGTGCATGCTCAAGTAAAAACAAAAATAAACTCCCTCTTAGTATAAGTTAACTGGACATAAATGGAGTTAGCTATACATAAATGGAGTTAGCCATGCACAAGTGATAACTCATACATATAACTCATGCATGTATAACTAGACTCCATGACTAATAATAGAACTGAATACTTAAGGTTAAGTGTGCACTTATCTAGGAGAATAATATTCTCACTCAAGTGCACTCTCTAGCCATGAAATAGGAATTATATCATAAAATAAAGGAATGAAGCTCTCTTCCTACTAGAAAATAGGAATTTTCCTAATGGTGGTTTATGAGCCCATGGTTTTGGAAACCCATGGTATTTTCCCATGGTATTACATATAGTCAACCACCGACTAAAAATGGAACTTATAAAAATAGACATGTTATAAATAGAATTCCTCATGAGAAAGTGGGAAAATGGAAAAATGAATATGCCACTAATTATTTAGTTGAGCATGTACCTGAACATACATAGATTTCATAAGGAGGATTCAACTTACTATATTTTTTGACACTCCCAAAATATACAATGTCTTCACGATTCCATCTAATACACAACATGAATCTCTCAAAACCCGTTCATTCATGTTTCCTTTTCCTTACAACACTCACCCTTCTAGGCTCAAGCATCACCTTCAATATGGACTTACACTCATTTCCATATCCAATAAAATTCTACCCACACTCTATCCTCTTTGAAAAAACTTTAAATCAACCACAAAAAATGTGAGTATTCATGTATATATTATCTTCATTACAATATTCAAAACAACCCATGAAATGTTGTCAAACGTATAACACACCAATATTTTATTCACTTTTAGTTGTCAAAAATATTGTTCACTATATATGCATTACCAACACAACAAGAATTCACACAATGAAAATACATACATGTGCCAACATTCATGGATGCACAATCACAACTTGCACATTTACAAAATCTACTTATACACATTCACTCAATGCATCCTTGCATTGGTTCAAGAGTACAATAATGACAACTCATATGAGATACCATGATAAGTTGGAGGGTTGAAACAAAACCTATACACATCACCCAACCACCTCCCCAATACTTGTTTAGTCATATAGACACATTCCTCTTCAACCCAAAAAAAACACTAGGAATTCCCTTTTTCTTTGCTAAATAGTCCCTTAGGTGTAATAGAAGACCATTCCTTTCTCTTCTCAATGGTCCCTTTGGAAACCTTTTCTCCTCTTATGGAGCTCCCAATGTTGGTAATAAGATTATATTCCATGATACCAACACAAATAGGGAGAGAATTGGACACTTGTTGAGTTTTATATCCTTTCTCAAATCCAAAAATACATGGCCTCACATATGGTGATGTCACATGGAATCTATTCCACAAACATGTGTATAATACCCATTCATTATAGTTATTAACTCCTAACCAACTTGAACATGACACACTAACTCATGAATGCATCAGAAGGCTCTAAAAGTATTAACATACATCAGTATTCCTTGTTTTAGCTCACTTGGGTATCAATCACATGAATTCATTCAAATGACATCATAAATATATAAATGATGATATCAAGAATAACTAAAGAAATTCTTACCTAGTTGCCTTCATCATCCATGCAATACCGGTATGACCAATTTCTTATCTATATGGTTTCCATCAACATCTCTATTACCTAATCAATTGGTGCCTCATGGGAATTCATATGATCCCTACAAAAAATTCATAACAATTTATCTCCTTGTCCTCTTTCCTTATCTTAAGGTTTAATATCATAGGTAGTTGCATCATCAACATCTTTCACCATTATTGACCATACAACAAATGAGAAACCACATTAAGTCCTCATGCCATGCTCATTGCATATGTATAGCATACCAATTTTAGTTAGTATGCAACAACACATATATTATCAAACATAACTATATGCACTCTACCACATATGATTTATTAATATGCCTTGATGCAGACCCCCTACCTTAGCAGGGTCCACTAACCTCTCGGTCTCTGGATCATTCTTCTTCTGAGATGAATTAGCTCTTCGGGCTCTTGCTAGAACCCTTTGAACAAATCCATAGGTCCCCCTTTTCTCCTCTGGCACAGGCCTTCAACAAAATCTGTGCGCGCGCCCTTTTTCCTTGGCACTCTTCTCTCTGTTCTGACCCGACATACCTTTCGGGGTTTTCGGGGTTTTGGGACTCCTGTGAGCGAATTCTCCCTGGCTCCCTGTCCTCTTGGACTTCTGGTCTCTGAAACACCGAAAAGGCACAATGCCTGAACTGGCTCCTCCCTTATCCTTTCAGGTCTTCACGTTTCATGGTTTTGCGAGTCGAGACTCCTAAGCTCCAGACTCCTAGCCTCTCAAGTACCTGGTACCCAGAATGCCAAAATGATGGCCCATGATAATATGCCACCGAAGTTTCGCGATTCGGGGAATTGCAAAGTGAGAGTTCTCCTTTCTGTACTTTGTCTTTCGAAATCCCGGTTCACGAAATTTCGAACTGGCTTGGCGTTCTCTCTTTCAGGGTTTCACGATTCAGGGAATCAAAATGCAAGGGTCCTTCCTTTCCCTTCGAAGTTTCGGTGGCCAAAATGTCGAAATGGAAAAATGCTGAAATACCTGGTGCCTATTCTTTCGAGGTTTCGTGTTTTGCGAAATTAATATACAAAGAGTATCCCTGCTCCTTGGAGTCTCAGGTCGCCGAAAAGATGAAATGCCGAAATGCCAAAATCCCTTGGCGTTCAATCAACGACTCACAATAATATCTGTGATCGATGAATCACGTCGAATCGCGATTTCGCTATTTTGCGACTTGATTTCTGAAGGACAAGAGCTTCTATCCTTACACCTCCCAGTACCCGAGGTCCTGAAATGAACGTTGAGAAACTCTTGCCGCTAACCTCCTCGCAGCTCTACCTGATCTGACGACCTTTGGGGTTTCGGTGTTCCCCCTCGAGGATTCTCCACCATCCATTTGGATTTTCAAACTCTCCTCCTGGATCTATGCAGGGTTAAAGCCTATGCTCCTTCCTTCAATCAGACAGCCTACGGGGATTTCCAGCCTACGGGGATTTCCAACGCTCGACAATGTTCTTCCTCCTGAGCTTTTACTCAATTTCGACTTAGGAGACTTTTAATTCTGTGAAGACTCGGTCTTCTCTCGTTCCAGGGAATGGGTTCCTGGATCTCGATAACACTTTCCAAATTGGTATTCCTCCTGAGCTTTGTCTGGTTAAGACTCCGGCTCCCGCACACTCCTTGCGTCTGAGGGAGTTCAATAGCTCAAATTCACGGTGTTTTCTCTCTGGATCGATGCACACCTTGAAGAGATCCCAATCAAGAGAAAACAATTCCGCAACGTTCCTCCCTGGCTCGATGCACACCTTGCAGAGATCCAAATGAAGAGAAACAATTGAAACTGCCAAAATCTCACAGTTCCATTTACTTGTTTATAAAACAAAAAATAACAGGAAAATACACACAGTCCAAGCTCAACACATTTGGATCAGTTTTCCATTCTATTCTATTCATAAGTTCCCACTGGCTACATAATACATGCAAACTACAGTAGCTCCAAAAGTTGATATTTTCTGCTCCCCCGCAGTTCTCTCACAAATCAACTTCTATCTCCCTGCCGCTAACTGGATTACAAACTTTACATAACCCAAAATATCCTTAGGGTTTTTTCTAGTTACTTGCCTACTCTAAACCTTATCCTACGTTATCTTGGATCGATCTCTTTCTAGAGCCAAAGTGGAAACATCTGCTCTGTTTTACAATTTCAAAAACTTCTTCAAAGGGAAAACCCGACGTCGGTTCAAGTGTGTCTCCGAAGGTGAATTTCGGTGTTGAGTGGAGGTGGATTTCAAAAATCAGCAGCAACTGTCAAGTTTGAATTTCTGAAAGAACTCACACGAGTTGAGTGGTCCTGCCTCTGCGTGCTTTCCAATGATGCTCCTACATCATACTCCCCTTGACAAAAATTCATGGACTCCTGTCCATGAGCTCCTCTACTTATTTTCCCTGCTTCTGGATAACAACTTCATTTTCCCAACTGGCATCTTCTATTGGGTGTCCCTTCCATTTGACCAGATAATCAAAATAATTCTTCCTCCTGGTCTTTTTGCCAATCCTCTGATCAACACTTTTTTCCATCTACGGCTTTTCTGCCATAGGCATCTGTTTCTCCCACTGAATCTTTCCTTGATCTTCTGACCCTTCTGTGTCATCTTTCCTGTAAGGATATAGGTCTAAAACATAGAATATGGGTGAAATACCCACACCATCTGGTAGTTCAATATCATAGGCATTTGCATCAAACTTCCTCAAGATCTTACAGGGTCTTATCTTCTTCATCTTTCTTTGGGCTTAACATAGTTGGTACTGTGCATGGGCTCAAACTTTCTCTAACTAAACCCTTATCCAAAAACTCTTGGACTTGGTTCGTCACCTCCTCATTTTCGCGAGGTGTTAATCTATACGTTGCCTTGTTTGGCAGGCTTGCTCCTAGTATCAAGTTGATATGATGACTGATACTCATGATGGGTGGCAATGAGTTTGGTAGCTCATCCACCACTATATCAATAAAATTATCCAGCAGCTCCTGAACTTCTTTAGGTAGATCATTCACTGATTTACTTGTAAGGATGACTCTGGGCTTCCTCACCACAATGAACTACATCTCCTCTTCTTCCTTGACTTCTTTCAGAAGTTCCTTCCCACTCATGAGAAGTATGCATGTGTTGGTTTCCTCTTTCGTTCTCTTCTCCTCCATTGGCAGCAACATATGCATCCTACCATTCTTCTCCAATGTATATGTATTATTTCTTCCATCGTGAATGACATTTTTGTCAAACTGCCATGGTCTTCCCAACAGAATGTGGCATACGTCCATGGGAATTACATCACATAGGATTTCATCTTTATACCCTCCTATTTTAATTTCAACCAAGCATTGTTTAGCAATTGTTACCTGGTGTCCTTTTTGCAACCATGAGACTTTGTATGGCCTTGGATGTGCAGTTGTCTTCAACTCCAATTTCCCCACCATATCTATGGATACTAGGTTATCAATACTCCCACTGCCAATGATTACCTTGCATACTTTATCCTTAGTCTTGCAAGCTGTTTTGAAGAGACTGTTTCTCTGCACTGGCTTTTCAATTTCTACCTCTAGTTTTAAGAGAACTTTTCTCAACATTAGGGATGCTCCATCCTCTACTCCTTCTTCCTCAACATATCTTCGTTCTGCTTCTGAAATGTGAGCTTCTCCTCCTTCTTTCTTCTTCTCGGGACATTCCCAAGACATGTGCCCTACCTTTCCATAGTTATAGCACCTTACTCCTCCTCTGCCTCTTCCTCTAGAAGAGTTTCTTCCACCATTTTGTCTCCCTCGTGAACTTCCTCCTTGTTCCGAGTGATTGTGTGGTTTCTCAGCATCGTCCTTAGGTTGATGTGCTATGTCATGGTTAATTCCCTTACTTTTTCTTGGGATCAAGCTCTTACCTCTTCCTCGCTAGTTCTGTTTTCTGGCCAGCTTCTCCTTTGCCTTCAACACAAACTGATAAGCATATTCCACAATCCTTACTGACATCATGCTAATCTCGTCCTGGATCTCATATCTCAAGCCATTTATATATCTGGAGACTCTTTCTTCATCTCTCTCCCTTTGTCCAGTTCTGATGTTCAACCAGTAGTACTCCTCGGTCTACTCCTTGACTATCATCCCTTTCTGTCTCAGGTTCTGTAGTTTCCTGAACAGATTGATCTAACAGTATTTGGGTATGAACTTAGCCTTCAATTTGGATACCATCCTATACCAACTCTTTATTCTCTGTTTTCCTTTACTTCTACTCTCAGCCTGCAGTTCGTCCCACCACAGTGCTGCACACCCTTTTAGCCTAGTGACTGCCTACTTCACCTTCTTCTCCTCATCGACATCTTCATAGTTGAAGTGTTTGTCGATGGACCTTATCCAATCCAACAATTCTTCAGCATCTAGATTTCCCTCATACATGGGGACCTCTATCTTAGCTCTGCCTCCCAATCTGGCAACTGCTCTCAAGAAACGTTCTTCTGCAACATCTTCTCCTGCAGCTTCTTCAACCTCATCCTCTTCACTTTCTGCATCACTGCCATCCCCAACGTCAGGTGCTCTTCTCTGTGCTTCTTGCATTGCTTCCATTCGGGCGTGAAACTCTCGCATCTCCCTTTCTACAACATAGTTGGCTAAAGGAGGATCTCGTGTTCTTGGTGGCATTGTGTTGACTGTCTGTCACACACAGAGTACAATTCCAAGTTTTTTGTCTCCTTATTTTTCCTCCTTCGCCTAAAATATAGAGACGAAAAAAATGGGCTCTGATACCACCTGATGCAGACCCCTTACCTCAGCAGGGTTCACTGACCTCTTGGTCTCTGGATTGTTCTTCTTCTAAGATGAATTAGCTCTTTGGGCTCTTGCTAGAACCCTTCGAACAAATCGACAGGTCCCCCTTTTCTCCTCTAGCACAGGCCTTCAATAAAATATGTGCACGCACCCTTTTTCCTTGGTTCTCTTCTCTCTGTTCTGACTCGACATACCTTTTTTGGTTTTTTGGGTTTCAGGAATCCTATGAGCGAATTATCCCCGACTCCTTCCACCTCCTGGTACCCGAGGTCCTGAAATGAACGTCGAGAAACTCTCACCACTAACCTCCTCGCAGCTCTACCTGATCCGACGATATGCGGGGTTTCGGTGTTCCCCCTCGAGGATTCTCCACCATCTGTTCAGATTTTTGAACTCTCCTCCTGGATCTATGCAGGGTTAAATCATGTGCTCCTTTCTTCAATCAGACGGCCTGCAGGGATTTCCACCTTGATCCAAAGATTGACAACGTTATTCCTCCTGAGCTTTTACTCAATTTCGAATTAGGAGATTTCTAAGTCTGCGAAGACTCAGTCTTCACTCCTTCTAGGGAATGGGTTTCTGGATCCTGATAACACTTTCTGAAGTGTTATTCATCCTGATCTTTGTCTGGTTCAGACTTCGTCTCCCGCGTAGTCCTTGCGTCTGAGGGAGTTTGATAGCTCAGATTCACAACGTTTTCTCTCTGTTTCGATGCACACCTTGCAGATCTCCCAGTGAAGAGAAAACAATTCCACAACGTTCCTCCCTGGGTTGATGCACACCTTGTAGAGCTCCAAATGAAGAGAAACAATTGAAACTGCCAAAATATCACAGTTCCATTTACTTGTTTATAAAACATAAAATAACAAGAAAATACACATAGTCCAAGGTCAACACATTTGGATCAGTTTTCCATTCTGTTCTATTCATAAGTTCCCTCTGGTTACATAATACATCCAAACTACAGTAGCTCCAAAAGATGATTTTCTGCTCCCCTGTAGTTCTCTCATAGATCAATTTCTATCTCCCTACCACTAACAGGCTTACAAACTTTACATAACCCAAAATATCCTTAGGGTTTTTTCTAGTTACTTGCCTACTCTAAACCGTATCCTATGCTATCTTGGATTGGTCGCTTTCCAGATCCGAAGTGGAAACTTCTGCTCTGTTTTACAATTTCAAAAACTTCTTCAAAGGTAAAACCCGACATCGGTTCAAGCATGTCTCTGAAGGTGAATTTCAGCGTTGAGTGGAAGCGGATTTCAAAAATCGACTGCAACTGTCAACTTTGAATTTCTGAAAGAACTCACACATGTTGAGTGGTCTTGCCTCTGCGCGCTTGCCAACGATGCTCCTGCATCATGCCTACTAGTGCATATCCATTCTAGCTATTCTACTCTATTTCATTCTTAGCATTCTCATGCCTTAAACTATCTACACAGTACATTTCTCAATGCAGAGAAATATAAACAATGTATCTAGAGAAGAATGCATAAATTTCCCCTTCCATTTCCTTTGTTCCTTTACAAAGCATGGAATTCCACAAAATAGATAATCTACATAGATAATCTAGTTCATAGAATTTCTACCAATAACATAACATATCATTAGTTGTTATATTCTCATCCAAGTAATAATACTTAATTCATACTAATAAGCTATACTTGCTACTTCAATGGCACACAATTCTACTCTAAAAAAAAAAAAGGTTTAGGGTTAGAAATTCTCCCTCATTTTCAAATATAGGGTATATAGGGTATTTAATGCTTACTTTTCCACTCCTACCATTGACCGAGTTGATAAAATGGCTAACATTAATTTTTCAATAAACAACAAAAAAGTATAATCGTGAAATGAAAGTAGTTTTTAGTTTTCATCTTTTAATACTCACATATATGTGAGCCTACTCACATATATGTGAGCCTACTCACATATATGTGAGCCTACTCACATATATGTGAGCCTACTCACATATATGTGAGCCTACTCACATATATGTGAGCCTACTCACATATATGTGAGCCTACTCACATATATGTGAGCCTACTCACATATATGTGAGTATATGTGAGTCGGCTCACATATATGTGAGCAAATAGAAATGTGAAAAATGCTAAACATTCTATGAAGGTAGTTTTTAATATTTTTTTTAAAAGGAAATATAAGTTTTTAATATTTTTCTTAAAAGAAAATATAATTATTTAATATTTTTTCTTAGAAATGTGAAAAATGCCAAACATTTGGTAGTTTTTAATATTTTTTCTTAAAAGAAAATATAAGTTTTTAATATTTTTTAAACATTTGGTAGTTTTTAATAATTTTTCTAGAAGTTTTTAATATTTTTTTAAAAAGAAAATATAATTTTTTAATATTTTTTCTTAAAAGAAAATAAAAATATAAACAACCATAAACATTTTATTTGAATTTTTATTAAATATTTGTTAAAAAATTATTTTTAAATCATTCAAAGCTAACACCTTTTAATATTATTATTGTAATTTAGTTGTGCAAAAGTAACAATCAGTACATGGAATTTCATCAATATAAAATGATTTTTGCTATACTTCAAACAAAAAAATATTGAGTTTATTTTCTTTTATTTTGAGTCATCAAGCGAAAAACATCAAATTTATAGGTACAACTACAATAAAATATAAACCCTTCATTACTAGTTTTTTTGGGGGATTAACCAAAACATATATAAAATATAGTAAGATGTACTTAATGTTCTTTGTCATAAAATATAGTAAGATGTACTTAATGTTGTTTGTTATTAAATATATACATGAGATTACATATTTTGAGTGTCATGGGGTTTTTAAGGGTATTGACTCTATTTATGCATTCAAAAACACAAATGTTTTTTACTTTCCAACAACTATCACCAGAATACGACAATACAATTGTTGGTGAAATCACAATTTTACAATGCTTAAATCACGTTTTTGAAAGAATAAGTAAATTTAGTGCCCTCAAAAACCCTATGGCGCTTGGAATATGTAATCTCAACCAATTAAATATGATTTTTTCTGAATTTCTGACCATATTTTGGGAAAAACTCGTTGGAAAAAATACCTGTAAAAAAAATAAAAACGTAGAACATTTAGTCTATGTCATGAAAAAAGGAGTAGTCTCATTTTGACATTTCAATCATGGTAAAACATTAGTTCTTGTTTCTAGTAGCTAATGCGAGCAAGGGTTCATGGAGGCTTTTTTATTACTATTAGAAAATCCACATTCTAGTCAATTTGTGAAGGTGGCTTATTTTTTTTCTCATAAAAGTTGAAGGTTTCCCCTAATGAATTAAATGATATAGAGTTGTGTCATAGCGACAACATTTGTAGATTTAGCAATCTAGGAATATGATATCAAGCTTATGCATGGATCCCTTTGTGATCCACCACTCCTTGGGAAGAATGGCCTACCCATCCCTAGGAGTTAGGATTGAGCTCAGTAGATCATCAATGTCATTTTAGGAATAATTTGAAGGTTTTTGACATCAACAACATTGATATCAAGATCAATATGGGTCAATTCCAAATGCTAGTTATTTGTAGGACTAATACATTGTATTTTTTCATATAAGTGGCGTTATTTGCTTGTGGTCCACTATGAGCTTCTCCAAAGATGGTGTCCCATTCCTTCAAGCCTGTATGGAGAATCAGAAGGTTTTATTTTAGGTTACAATGCATCTACTAATAGTTTCCCTTGATTTCAAGGTAAGCAAGACACTAATGTTTAGAAATAACTAAAAAAAATCTCAATGTACTAAGAAAAAGGATGTTGTGATGAGGGTTGAGGTAAACTCAGTCCTTGTATCCCACACCAATTTGGAGTATTTGAAAAGGGAATTAATTGGTCATTTCCATGCTAAGCGATATAATGAAAAAATACTTATACAATGGACATCCCATCATTGGGTCAATTTTGCATATTACTATTCAACTCTCACCATGGATCCTTCACGGTATAGTGTATTTGCGTTCAATAGTGAGAATGGTACGATGAATGTCTCTAATAGTGTCCTATGACTTTGAGTCGACAAATCCACTCTATCTTTTTTTAATTGATCACCATGTTTTTCCCTACAAAAGTAAAAGGTTACCAATATACATGGGTTGGTTAAATTACCCTTGATCCCTTGAGTTTTATAAGGATGATATTTCTATGATTATAGGTAACAAGCTAGGCATTTTCCTAAAAACATATTTGGATGCTATGATTTTTTTCAATCAAGAAGTGATTAAAATTTATGTCAAAATAGATCTCATAGAGGGTTTATCAAAGGGTAGAAGTTTGTTTGTGGGTCACAAGAACTAAAAAATTTTGGACCACCAAAATATTGTTGAAAGATTGATTGTCATTGATGTCAACCCTTGAGGAATTTCACTACCCGCAATGGTATGGTTATGGAACCTGTAATTGATCAAGGAAGAAGATCATGAAGAATGGTGTAAATGTAGGTAACTCACTCATGGATGGATATTCCTCGCCATGCCATTTTCGGTGATAGCTGGTATTCCTCCACGCCATCTTGTTTTCAGTGATAGGTGGTACACCATGCAGTTCCTCACGGTTAAGGAGTTATGGCCTTGTGAAGTTAGAAGCCCTGAAGAATTGTCAAGAAGGCCCTAGTTGGTTACAAGTCCTTAATGAAAGGGTAAGTGGTTGTAACCCAACAAAAGTATAAATACACCTCAAGGATTCATTCAAAAGAACATTCACTCACTTTTTCTATTGAATATGTTCTAGTGAAATAATGATCTATTGGAAAGTATTGCAATGGTGAAATATGAGGTAGCAAAAAGTGATAAGTGCGGGAGTTTCATGATTTCATAGGAGAGTGAAGTTCATAGAGGAAACCCTAGTTTGGTTGAGAACTGCGGGTCAGACCACTAGTGTCCCATGAGGCATCCCCATGGGTTTATTAAGGCTCGTCATGCAAGGCCTTGCATGATAAGATGTCTTAGTCTCGTGAGGACAAGAAAAAATTGTGGGTAATACTAGTACTAGGTCCCTGAAGTTAGAAGTAACCCTATAGGTCATATATACTCTGTATCAAGTCAACTACAAAGGTATTGGTATGCTTGTTGTATTTGGTTATGCTATGATGCATCCTTGAGGTATGTTTGGTTTGGCACATGATTGCGGTATATTTTGGCTACATGGTTGATAGAGGTATATTCTTGTATCTGGTTATGATATGACTATTATGGTTCAACTTTGAGATGTGGATGTATATTTAAGGTATACACTTGATGTATGGTGGCATATGCATGAGTTACATGCTTGGGTTCTTTCAGGAACGTCATTGATAATATGGTTCAGGTTTATACATGATTGATTCTATGGTATATAGTGTTGATATATATGTCATTGATGCTCTAGTACATGGCACATGATTAGCTACTCATCATTGATGCTTTGGTATCTA
Organism: Picea glauca; assembly: GCA_000966675.3. NCBI lineage: Eukaryota > Viridiplantae > Streptophyta > Pinopsida > Pinales > Pinaceae > Picea > Picea glauca. The sequence goes on from JZKD02S1672659.1 coordinate 2,039,424, forward strand.
CATTTAGCATATATTATGGTTTATACATTGATGCATAAGTTGGTACAAAGTTTATGGATGATATGGTACATGTTTTGGTATAGGACAGGTTGATGGTACAATGAAAGCTACAAACCATATATATATAT
>JZKD02S1672659.1:2047116-2072719 GCA_000966675.3 Picea glauca
CAGAGTGCAATTTTCTTGGCGAAGAACCCTGCTTATCATTCAAAGACAAAGCACATTGATGTTCAATATCACTTTGTGAGAGATATGATTGAAGAAAAGAAAGTATCACTGATGAGGGTGGACACTTTGAAGAGTGTTGCATATTCATTAACAATATCTGTGAGAATTGAGAAGTTCTCTTGGTGTAGAGGATCCATGGGCATTGCTGCCCTGGATTGTTGACTATGTAACCCTGTAACCCCTTGTGTGCAAAGAAAACAACAAGTGGGAGAATGTTGGGTATGTGTTATATTCTTTGCATGAGTAGTAGTGTATAAGAATTTGCATTGGGTGCGTAGGGGGGTTAGAGGGGGGCGAAGCCCCCCGTGCGGGGGTTTGGGGGCAGCGGCCCCGAAATTGTTTTTTTCACTGAGACGACATATTTCCGGGACCACATGATATTTAGGTGGTTTTTCGGCACATGGTTTTTTGCCGATGGTTTTCTATTTCCGGTTAAGGAATTAGGGTTTTGGACTAATCCAGGTCATTGGGTTAGGGTTTTGGATGCCACTAGCTCCTATATGTATATTGTATTGTAAACAATGTAACACAATGTATGAATATAATATATGTTGGCTTTCCCAGTTTGGGTTTCCAGGGGAAAAATCTCTGTGTAATGTTTTCATTTGCCATTGTATCTTTTCTATTCTTTTCTGAATATCTGTTTACAGTAGACATTGTACAAGGTTATAATTTACAGTTCTATCATATCCTTAGTTTCCTGGCCTATCTCATATTTTTCTTGTTTCATATTCATCTTTTCAACTTTAGCAATCAGTCTAGGACAATACAAAACTTCATGGTCCATAGCTTTACAACAAAGACAACTAGGTCTTCTACCAGGGCATTCCTTATCAAGATGTCCCGATCTTCTGCAACTGTAACAAAGGGTTAATCCTCTCTTTCTCTTAAATGATCCCCAACCCTTTTTGTACTGCGCACTGGGATCACAATAACTAACCTGCAAAAAAATATTTCTAGGATCATGCATCCATTTGTTAGTCCAAACATTCTTTCTATGCATATGGATAACATGCCTTTCATTATTTTTAACATATCTATTCATATCAAATCTTGTTTCATCTAACTGTGCCATAGTTTTCAGATTAGGATTTTTTTTATCAAACATACCTAGATCCATTCTTTTGAAACAAAAATTTTCACTTATCTTACCTTTCTTAGAGCACAAAGCTTCAAGGTCTTACCTCTTTTCTTCAGATCAGACTTCTCTTTTCAGCACAGAGCTTCACAATTCAATATTGTGCACTAAAGCACATATCTACACACATAGATTTCTTTTCTCCAGTTCCCAACAATTACAGTTTTAGGTCCCAGAAACAGAACCATTTGTTGGCACAGGGGCAGAACCAGGGTTCAATGCTTCAACAACACACCAAAAAAACCCTAACTACTGGCACTTTCAGCAACACCTATGAAGCAGATGAAGTCTCAATCGAGGTAGAGGAAGGGGTGGTTGCAGGACTCCAGTGTATGCAACCCTAACTGGGAAAGATATATGTGATTACACCACTCTAACAAGGCACTTAACAGTGAACATTCATCAGTATTTAACCTTTATTCACATTGCAGATCCAAACCCTAATTATAGAGAAGTGCCATATTCAACAAGATCTAACACATTCAAGCACTTAACATGGAGAGATAGATCATATCTTACATTCACTCACCTTACCAAGCACTAATATATTATACCAGATGCATCATACATAAAGATATCAACACTAATAATAAATCACCTCACTAACATACAACATAATGCAAAAAGAAACCATAACATAGGATATATGTGGTTCACCCCAGTGTGGGGCTATGTCTACCAACTCTTTGTCTTCTTTATTATCTTTTGTCAGTCTCCTTACATGCACAAAGCCTTAGAGCCCACTCTGCATAGGACATGAGATCTGCGTTCACCTCGCCAAATCCTCCTTCTCGGATTTAGGTCGCAGCACAAAGCTTCCTTACAATCACTTGAACTTAGCTCTACAAGTATTTACATACACTATGCATGAATCCTTTTCAATCACATAGATAGAGCTATATCACTTAGCATATTCTTATTTCTTACATTTCCTATCTATCTATTTATACATTACAAATTGGGCCTAAACATGGGTAAACCCATGCGTTGACATCCCATACCCGTTACATAAACCTTATTCCCAAAAACTTCCCTAAAAAGGGGTCGAGATCCCTCAATATCTGCTTTGAGTTGGATTTCGCCTTCAACCAACCTGTTGAAGTCCCAAAAGAGGTCAAACATGACCAAGTATATCCAAAACTTGGTCAAGGGCCAACAAGATGCTTATAGGTTTCTTACTGGGAGAAAGAGGTGTTTTCGGACGATCGAGGCATGTCTTATCTTTCGAAGTTTGTGTAGCAGTGATGTATTTTGAGACAAGTGGATCTTTACTATGCATCTGCACCACTGATACCTCGAAGGGTGGTTCTTGAGACTCAAACAGGTCGTCAAAAGGCATGATCAGGTCTGGATCCCATATAAACATGGTTGTATCTTGTGGTGGATCAACCTCTATCTGATCGACAATATTCATAACTGAACTGCTCGATCGTTCGGTCGGGGAGAATTTGTTTAGAAATTGATTGGCCATAAAATTCATGGTGTGCACACATTGAGGGCAGTCTCTTCGGGAGTGGTTTTCCTGGTGATACGTACAGAAAGAATCATATGCCTCATTCCCTAGATCGATATTTAGTATAGTTGGGGGAGGTTCAATTTCCTTGAACGGTGGGTTCCTTTTAAAGAAATTCTTGTAGGGCCTCTAGCCTTGGTTTCCTTCCCCTACATTTCTCTTCATTTCTATGATCTCGTTTGATAATTTCTTAACCATGCATTATAGATATTCTATGTCTCCATTACCTTTGTTGAGAGTCTTTTTTGCTTGTTTCCTCGATGGTCTAGTCAAAAGGATTCCTCTCCTGAGGGGAGGTTGAGATTATTTCTTAACTAATGAAACCTGGCCTTCTTTACACCCTTTCATATGGAATTCTATCATTTTGGATTCTTCAAAATTCTTAGCTAGGGTTCGTTTAGCAGCCCTTTTTACAAACATGGAATTGGAAGCTGGGAGAGCGTTAGCATAAAGTTTGATTTGCAATTCCATAGTTGGCTTAGCTTTGGGATGGAACTTGTTCAAGATAGTCGTGAATATTTGATTGAAGTCCTTGACCCTTTCTTTCGAACTCATGGTGGTGGCGAACAACTCATCCATTAGAGCTCCCATAGTAGTTTCTTTGACAAATTTGTCTAGAAAATCTTTTTACAACTTCGTCCAGCTAGTTATAGATCCTATAGGTAGGTTGAGGTACCATGTGGAAGCCAAATTTTCAAATGTATAGGGGAAAAGTATTCATACTACGTCTTCATGTTCAACGTTCATAAGCCTGATCATTAGTATATATTTCTTGATATGATATTTAGGCAATCCAGAGGTTTTGGGATTAAAGTTGGGAAGAAACTTCTCTGGATGCCAGGGAAGGTTATGAAATGGTCCTAGGAGGGCCAAAGTGTCTCTACCTAACCAGGTTTGATTGTTTAGAGGCGGGTTCCCCCTTTTATCATTATGGTTGTTGTTTCCTTCCGTGTCTTCAGAATTTGAGTTAAACTCCTCTTCGTCCAAAAAATCATCCGGTTCAGAGGCATCACCGGTTGAAGTTTCAGGTATCAAATCAAGAAGTTCTTAGATTTTAGTATTTGCAAAATCTATTAATTATTCTACCGAGTGTACGAAAACCTCATCGGGAGTACTAACTACTTGTCTTTTTTGTTGTTTTATTCGAGAGAGTATGGGAGCCAAGGACAACACATCGATCTGTTGAGCGTAGGCTCTTGTGATCCTTCTGAATTGATTTACTTCCTCGTGAGGAAGAGTGTAAGGTATTTTAGGGTGAAAAGGTTCTTCCTTGGGATGGGGTGAGTTACTCATTCTAGGAGTACTCAACGTGTGTGGGTTGTCTTGGGAATGACTAGCCATGCATGTGGGCTGTTTTAAATACTCTGTAGAATATATATCCAACCATTCATTCTTAGGCCCTCCTTCTAGCACCAGTTTTTTTGATGGGTATTAAATACCTTGACTCAACAGTACCAACCAAACCCCCCACTGAGGCCCAATTAGAATCTTCCACATTTAATAGTGGAATGGTTCTCTAGATCTTGCGATATGATCAAATTATCGATGGGTTTACGTTTTCTTATGACGACTATTCCTTCAGTTTGGACTGTTCTCTTTTGTATATTTTCTCCTGGGTGGGACCGATATGTGATGTATGCTGGTATAAACCAACTTGGCAAAAAAAATGGAATTAAGCTTAACTAAGGGGAAGAGGTTGAACTTTGGATAACCCGCTACTCAAGCATGCAGAAGACAATTTTATACCATAGGCCTAGTACTAATACATTAACCATGTAAGCATCCAATTATTGTTTGAGATACTAACTACCAGAAAGAAAACACATATGCAATGAGATAATGGCATGCAAAATAATTCATCTACCATAACTATTCATCACATAATAACACAATGCTTCATCTTCATCATTAAAGCAAAGAACAACAAAACGTTGCACTAGATAACTTGACAACAAAATTAATTGCCCTTACTCATTATAACATCATTCATGAAATAGGATAGGAAATAGTTCTTCTCCACATCCAATCACACATGCAGTTGATGAAAATAACTTGTCTTTGGTCCAGAAGGACTTCTCAATTCAAAGAAACTTCAAAATAATTCTTAACAACTAGAAAGAAATAGTTCTTGCCACAACCATCGACCTCTAACTAATTGGTCGATGTATTTATTTATAATATAAATTTCAACCAAAAACAATGACTAAGTGCAGTTTAAGAAAAGAAAAATACGCCAAATAGCATCATATTCTAACAGTTTCTTTAACATTCAAATCAGGATAGTTCTTTGAAAGGATGACTTTTCGCATACTCAGACCAACTGATAAATAGTTCGTCGCAGGTTTGGGCCCATGGAAATCAGTGTTGTTCCATTGGAGCTGTGTAAATTCCTCGGATCTCTACTGCATGCACTCAGTCCTTCACTATACTTTTGTTTAACTATTGTAGCACCGACCGACCCTTAATTGGATGTTCCATGAATCGTTGCACTTGTTTTAGTGTTGTGTCGGTCACCATCACTAGCTCTTCGGCCCATAATGCATCTTGTTTAGCTTGCGATCCGACTATGTTGCATAAGTTGATGAAGTTGTCGGGGGTGCTGAACTCGGGGAGTCTAGTCTCCTTCACTGCTTTGTTAAATTTGCTCCAATGTTTCTTTTGGGTTCCTTGGCGAGGTTACGATGAAAACTTTGTTCAATGGTCGGAGGGATCTTTCCTGCAATCGCGATTTGAAATAGTTTAAAAAAAAATATTTGTTAGGAAAATCATAGTAAGATGTAAGAGAAAATAATAGAATGATACGTACTTGTAGAGTTTGTTAGTCCTAATTGTTTAATACTTATGTGATCCCAGTGGCCTTTTGAGTGACCTGTGATGTCTCTGTCCACGCCACCGCTCCTCTTCAGTTTGGATGAGTTACATCAGTGCGCCATAGCATGGTATATCATGTATGACAGATACGAGCATTGAAACCATTCCAGTAGTCGTTTTCCCCTTGGGGTCAGGAAAATATGCCAGAGCCGAACGCGTGTTGAAAGTGAGAGTAAGTTACCAAGAGGTCGGATATTGTAATAAAGGAACTCGTTAAATTCCTCAGGTTGAGGCATTTTGTTATTCCAGAAGCCGTATCACTAAGTGTGTCAACCATCATTCAATAATAATGGAGGCTGGGGGAATTAAAGAAAATGTGATGATCATGCCACATATTGGTTGCGTTTCATATGTCCTGGATCATATCCTTTGTGCAGATGTGATGAGTTAATCCTTCAAGACATACTGTCGTAAGGAATGAAAGTTACCTGGCACGTTCCACCTCACTGCTCCACTTTGCTATAAATTCTAGATGTTTGTGTGCGTTCTACGCATCAACCAAGTTTGTGTACAAGTAGCGACTGGTCTTGTGAGTTTGATTCTATCAACTCTGTGTTGTAGTATTTTATCCAGTCACAGACGTCTAAGAAAATACGTTGTCGCACCATGGGATCCCCTCAAAACATGGGATGGGGTTTGCGAGGCTGTCAGAGTGCCAAGTCTGAGCCCCAACGTGCTTGTGATTCTTTCTTCTTGGCATCGAGTGTCCCTGAGGCTTCAAAAATAGGTTCCTACCTTCGTTTGAGAAAGATGTCAGTGCCTCAAATGGAAGTGGAAGTAGAGAAAATTACGTTTGAAGGAAACATGTTGGAGGCCATGCCCTCTTAGAAGAAAACACCGCAGAGGAGGGGAAGGCCCATAAAAAATAAGGAAGTAGGAGGAGGAGAACATGAGAGAACTGTAAGGCACAAGGACCAATCTAGGAGAAGGTCCATTTGTGGGAGATACCTAATGGGCAGATTCTTGTTTTTTTTTTGTAATCTCAGACGTGGTACATGTTTTGATAGTTTTCTCTATTAGTTGTAAGGATTTTCACGTTCTCGATGTAACTGGTTTGGTTGGCCAAGGTGTTGGTGGTGTTCCTTGTATGTAAGCAAAGCTTAGCGGGAAATTTAATATATTAAATTTCGAAAATGTTTTTCTTGAAAAGATTCCTAGTACTTAAAAGTATCGTGTTTCCCTTTTGTGTATAAATCTACCATGCTCTTAACTAAGCTCCTCATAAATTAGCTTCAGTTTTACAATTATCGTTGTTCTGAATTGTTTTGTAAGTTCATTGATATTTTCCTATAGCAACTTCTGATGTCAATTGATGCTGACGTGGCGTTACTGAATAGGGACTTCATTCACATTAGATGCACTAAATTGAGCTAGATATCGCAACTGTCGATGTTGGGTGAGCATTGGGGGTCGACATTCAAAAAATGAAATTAACACATAGTTTTTGTGGGTTATCATCCTATGAAACTCCCAACTCTGTAAACATTTCGGAAGTTGACGATATCCTTTGTGAAGCTCATTCGCGGAAACGAGAGACTCTCTTCTATCGATGAAGATTGACGCTCGGTTATTTTTGTTTTCATGAATAGTTCTTATCGTATTAAAGTCTTCCCAATGTCGAATTTCTTCAACTTGTTGGGGTAAATATTTGATTGTCAGTACTTTGATTAAACATGAGTCTCTTTTTTTTAAAATTTATGATGATTTTCTCACGCTGAAGAAATAAAATGATAAACAACAAGCAAGGTGGCGATTTTGATATTGAAGTAGAATTAAAAAATGCAAAAGACTAAGTGGTACCCAAAAAGTAGGATTTGATAGGATTTTAAGGGTGTGTTAAGTGCTCAACAGAGTGCACACCAGAGTTAGTAAAAAACTCTGTGAATCTAGTGAAAGGAGTGCACTTGAAATCTTCTTCGAGTTAAGAAAAGAGCGTGCCAGATGGGGACACTAGAAAAGTTCAAAAAATCAGAAGGGAAAGTTTTCCTAGGAAGACACACAAGAGTTGTTGAATAATCTAAGGAAGGAGGCTCTTCAAGAAGTGCATTCAAAATGTGCAAGGAGTTCACAAGAAATCTAATTCGAGTTCTGTTGTAATTTTTCCAAGAGGGCACACCAAAAGGTAAGTGCAAATCCTACACAGAGAAAGCGCAAGGAGGGTGCAACGATATTTTTGAGAAATCTTTAAATATGGAGTCTTTATGATTTTAGGGGTGTCAAAGATCAGGAGGAAGACTGCAGAGTGCTAGGAGGGAACAATAAATATTTTGAAGAACAAAGGGTCTAAACCCTTTGAATTCCAAGTTGTTTCGATCTTGGAGGAGAAGTAGTGCAAGTGTGCACAAAAGACCTGTGCAAGGCGTGCACTGGGCCAACACTTAGAAAGTGTTGAAAATTTTCCAAGCAAGATAGAGTGAAAAGTATGCAGAGGAGGGGAACCTTTCAAGTTATAACTTCCAGAGAAGTCAAAGTGTGCGCTAGGGCTTAAGTCCTTTGAAGTTGGTAAATCTCAGGAGGAGTAGCATTTGTTTTTCAAATCACAATCCAAGGCCAAGCATATAGCCTTGTAGGAGAAGGTTCAAAGGCTAACACTTTGAAAAGTTTGATAAAATCCTTGTTTTGAAGGAAAGCATAGGAATATCGGAGGAGGAGACACAACTACCATCATATCAACTATCAAAGATAGATCTAGACTGTTGGATCTAATTCCAAACTAAATGAGGAGCACGTAGGAGGAGGATAGATCCCAACTGTTAGATTTGGGCATGTGGATCGCGAGTCATGGGATCCAGGTAAGTATCACGAGGTTTAAATCCTTGAAGTCCTTAGGAATTTGTGAATTTCAACCATTTTCAAATTTGTGTCGAGGAGTAAGTGAGACTCTTGAAGTCCTAAAGTAATAACTTAATTGGGACCATCCATAAACAAGGGCATGTGTCAGAAGGTTGCAGACAATTTGAAAGTCTGATAGTCTGGGAGGAAGAGAGCAAGAAGTGCTCAAATTCGAGGTTCCTGAAGTCTCGGGGACCCAAAGTGAATATGGACCATCCATTTTCAAAGGACATGTGTCAATAAATCGATGAGTTTTGTAAGAATAACCATCTGGGAGACCAGGGGTGTGGAGTGAAAAAAATATTGAAGCTTCGAAGAGAGAAGAAAATCCTGGTCGTTGTTTCCAGTGACATGTGGCAACAAATCTTGTAGTTTGGAGGCTTGGTACTCCATAAGGATTCGAGGCATAAGTTGTTGAGAGATCCCGAAGACCCGAGAGTCAGAGTTAATATTATTCGTTGACCTAAAGGGGAACATGTGGCACTAGAACCCATGGTTTGGAGCCTTAGCACTCTAGAGGAATTGGTTTGATTTGCGTCAATAATTCCTGAAGGAGCATGAGCCAGAGTAGATCTCGACCATTGATTTCAGTGGACATGTGGTAGGATATCTGAGAGTCTGGAGGTTTGGTACTTCGGAAGAAACAAGGTGCATGGTTGGAAGATTCTCGAAGAATCAAAGGACACAGTTGATTTTGTCTGTCCATTTGCGAGGGCACGTGGAGGTTGATCTCGTCACTTTGGAGTTCAATTCCTTGGAGGATTGGTGGTTTTGGGAATCAAGGGTTCCCAAAGGCTAGAGTTCCATAGTATATATCAAGCATCCATTTGATAGGGACATGTGGCGTTGGATCCTGTATTTCAAATACTTAGTGCTCCAGAGGATTGTGCTTGTTAGCACTCGGGGACTCCCGAAGGCCGAAGTCATGAAGTAAATCCTAGTAGTTGAATTATGAGGAGGTGTGGTCTATTTATCTATCACCCTTTGTAATTTCAGAAATTTGACACACCTGGGGGATTGAAGGTGTACTGCAGTTGAAAGCTCTGAAGTCCCAGAGCCCAGAGAAAGCATCAACTGTTGATCTCAGTGTGGGTTGTGAGCCATTGATTCCCGTAGTTGTTCGATACTTCGCCCATTTGTGAGTTTAGAGGGATTGGAAATTTGAAGTGTTGAAACTCCCAAAGCCCGAAGTGACCAAAGCTTCTAAATTAGAACTGTTTGGTTACAACCGACAATCATATGGGATTTTGGTCGAAACAAAGGGGCTAGGGCCTGCAATTGACTTTAAAGGTAAAAAGGGGCTTAGGAAAAGAATCCATGGGTCTAACATTGGACTTGCACAATAAAATTAAGGGCCTATGAACATTAAAAAGGGGTTTAGCAGGATCTTGAGAGTTTATCTAGTTCCAAATTTGAAAAATCCTAGACTGAGAGGTTTCACAGATCGCAGTGAGTGGGTGGGGGTTTGCATCAGTTTCCTACCCCATGCACAATCATATAGCTTCAAATTCTACAGGGGAAACATAACTTCCTTGGATGATTTGTTGCCAACTATGCTGAAATAACTAAATTTTTTATGTGTCTCTTCAAAAAAGGGTCCCTTTCTTTTGGGATGAAGCAACTCAATGCTCTTTCAAAGCATCGAAAAGTGCCCTGACATCTACCCCTCTGCTTAGTCCTCCTTATCATGGAAATGATTTCTTGTTATACTTGGCTGCAACACTGTATACCATCGGTATGGTCTTGGTTGAGGAGGATGATGTGATCCAAGAATATGTTATCTGTTACCTTAGTTGAGGCTTAGTCGAACCGGAACTCAACTACAATCACATTGATAAATTGGGTTTGGAACTCATTCACGTTGTGCCAAGGTTACACCATTATATTCTACTTCGCAAGAACACCATCATAGCCGTCTTAATCCTTTTCAATATGTGTTGAAATGATGGGTCATCGACGGGAAGATTAGTTGATGGATAATCATTCTTCAAGAATTTGATTTGGTCTTTGTTTCGAGAAAGTCTAATAAGTCTTTGGTCTTTGTTAAGATAATTTTGGAACTTTCGATTGAGAGTGGTAATGATTTTCCTGAAGAGTCATTGATCAATGAGGATATCTTCCTTATCACATCTTTTGACCCTTGGTATTGAGATATACTTATGTATCTTCATACTTTGAAGTTCCCTTCCTCTGCTTCTTTTGATGAGCATCGATGGATATTGCATCAAGTGTGCAATTATCTGATCATAGATGATACATTTTATTGTCGAGGAGTTGATGGAATTCTCCATCGTTGTTAGATTCATGAAGAGAAAGAGCCTGTGTTAAATGACTTCCGCACTGGAGCATATGGTGGTCACTTTTATGGGTTGGAAACATCCCATAAAATCCTTCGTGTGGGATAATTTTGGATGTCATTAATCAAAGAATGTATAGAGGCAGTTAAGAAGTGTCACCCATGTCAGATATTCTCTCGGGATATGTGGGCACACCCTATTCCTATGTTTCTTGTTATTGTTGTTGATCCCTTCAGTAAGTGGGGGATTGATTTCACTACATTCCACCCAGATTATTCTAGGGGGCATCGTTATATCATTGTGGTAGTAGAATACTTCACTAAGTGGTTTGAAGCCATGCCAACATTTAGTAATGACAAGGAAATGACAACGCCTTTCATTTTCAAACAAATTGTAGCTAGGTTTGGTATACCGAAGGAGATTGACACAGACCATGGAATTCACTTTCATAATAAGATGACGATTGGTTTAACATCAAATATTAAGTTTAATAAAGAACGTTTGTCACCCTACTATCCATAGGTGAATGGTCATGTGGAGGCCATCAATAAGTCTCTTAAGACTATTCTCCAACGGAAAATCAATTCGGCTAAGTCGAATTGGCATTTGATGTTGTACTCAACACTTTTGACATATTGAACTTCTATCAAGACTGTTATAGGTTTATCTCCTTTCCAAATCGTTTATGGGATGGAGGTAGTCTTTCCCACAAAGTTCCATAGTCCTTCTCTTAAGTTGGTCGTGGAATTACTGCCCTACACAACTACACTTGAAGAGAATCTCCTCTATCTCGAGAAGCTTGATGAACAATGTTGAGATACAACCTTGGCTAATGAGCCTCATAAACAACGTTTCAAGTGTCAATATGATCTGACGGTCCACCCTAGAGTTTTATCCGAAGAAGATATTGTCTTGGTATATGATCAAGATAAATATCTCTAGAGGAAGGAAAATTTAAACCCATGTGGTTTGGACTGTTTATTATTAAGAAAGTTTTGGAAAAAGGCGCTTATCAATTGGTTGACTTCGAGGCTAATGATTTTCTTGAGCCCAAAAATGGGATCTACCTTAAGAAGTATTATGCTTAGGTTGGTCACCTGAGTGTGACTTCTTGTAAATAGTGTATATTTTTATTTATACATTTAAGTATATTTTTGTTTTATGGATGTGTAGTTTATTGTGTTTCTTCATTGTGAAAAATTTTAAGTGAATCTAAGATTTATGTTGGGTTCACATATGATGCTAGCCGACACACTTGGCAGCTTTCTTCTGCAACTTGGGTGATCTTCATGCCCATTGGTCAGTTGGTATCTTCTGGAGATGTTTGTATAGGAGAATCAACCAATAATGTTTTCGAGTACAGTTTTGTAATAGAATTACTATGTATCGACACTTGAGACCCCACCTTCTCTATGTCGGCCTCATAATACATATCAATGTAGTATTCTATGTGATATGGACTGGGAGGGAATGTATCAAATTTTATCGATTCACCCCTCCTAGAGAGATCGGATAAGAAGTAAAGGTATTCAGTGGTGGGTGTCATTGATTGGCCCTCTATCATAAAACCCTCTACATCTGGATTCTAGTACTCTACTAGATGGTTTAGAAGTCGTGGTTGAGATCTCATAAGGGGACATTGGAAAAAATTTCATAACCTCCCTTGTTTCAATGTTTCCACTGCTGCGAAGTTGTCCTCGACCATTTGATAAAACTATTCATGTTCTTTGTCCCTCCAACGTACATATATCCTGAGTGATGCCAACATTTTGGGAGTTAGTGCTTCTGTTTTTCAGAATTTTTAAGAATGTACACACCCTTTTTTGGTATCATTCGCATATGTATGTTTGTTGAGACTAACTCATCCTATGTGCATATGTATGGTGACTATGAAAAGCACACGTACACACAAATTCGAGCTAAATTTTTGAGCGCGCAACCACCAAATCCATCTAAAAATTAAAGTGAATGGATGGAATTAGAAATAAAGGGAAACATTACTTACTTGGCCCAATAATGAGTTTATTTCATTCATCGATGCTCTGCAAATGTCAATTTTAAGGAAGAGGGTTTTGGTTATTTTTGGAAAATTTTAAAGTGTAATGGTAAAAATGCCCCCTTTTACCTCTATTTATAGATTTTGACCCTGTTTTGACCTAGTTTGACCCTGTTTTCTTCTCTTTTTATCGCTCGATGGATCTTATGAATCTTTCTGGTGATCTTTTAGTCATTTAGAATTATTATTCCTTTGGATTCGATATTGTTTGACGAATGGGTATTACTTTTACAATATTGTGATGAAGCTGTGATTTTTCCATTTGCATTTAGGATAGGTTCTCACCACCTTACATTTTTCATTCTATTGACGATTTCTTATTTTCCATAGGATCAACCCCACCGAAGTGTGACACAGAATCTTCTATTCTTCTTTAGAAGTGTCATAATTAGGTGGTATATCCTTTTCCTCCATAGATACCCTAGGTAGATCCTTGTTTTTCATTTTGGCGTCCATGTTGTGAGTTTCCTATAGGCTTGGGAGTCCTTTTAGTCCCGCCATGACTTTATGTTGAAGCCTCACTCTTGTTCTTCATATTTTTCCAGCCTTTACCCAAGTGACTCCCTAAGAGAATGGTTTTTTGTCTTTCAACCTCACTTACACTTTGAAAGTGACATCTAACAAGAATTATTTATCATTTTAATCCTCGTTCATATTACTTAATAATATGAGCCCCCATGGAGTCTTCTTTAAGCTATTTTCAGACTCTCTAAAATTGAAAATATTGTTGATCGATATTGTTTCCCTTCATGCTCGTCAAAGTGAAAATTGAAGGCACACATGTGTGACAATAGTTTATCCCTTTTTCGGTTCAGATGGTTACTTTTACAAAAAGGGTATGCCCTAGGAGATACAGTGCACTAGGAGAGTATTCTCAGGTATAATTTTAACGATTTTTCAGGCCTGAGGGACTGAATTTGTGAAAAGGGCCATTCTCCTTGGTTTTGGTTCATCTATTTTTCGGGCCTTGGAGATTATTTACGAAAAAGGAAACCCCTTGGAGCCTTCTTTAAACTATTTTCAAACTCCCTGAACAAGAAAATATTGTCAAGTGACCTTGTTCCTTTAAAACTCATTAATTGGTCGAGAAGGAATATCTATTTGGCATAAGTTTAACCATTTTTTTGAATAATAGATTACCCAGGAAAAAGGTATGCCTCAGGAGACATGTCTCACCGGGAGAGTTCTACTAAGTTATGTTTTATACTTTTTCGGGCTCATGGGACTAAAATACAAAAAAGGAATTGAGTCCATAGTTAATCTCTTTTCAGAATCCTTAAAATTGAAAATATAACCGAGTGATCTTGTCACTGTCACACTCATTAAAATGGTTTTGAAGAGACATCCTTTTGATATAAGTTTAACCCTTTTTTGGAATGACTGGACTAAGTATGAAAAAGGAATAATCTGGCCCTAGTGACTAGAAGATTTCTCCTTGGTATGATTTTATTCTTTTTTTAGGCCCTGGAGACTAACGTTACAAAAAGATAATTTTGGAGTCTTCTTTTAATGTTTTTTAGACTCTCTAAAAGTGAAAAACCACCGATCTTACCTTCTCTAGGCTCGTAAAAATTTACATGGAAGGAGTCTCGTTGTGTCATTCTGTAATCTCATCGCATGTCTTATCCTTGCACATTTGGCCTAATTCTAACTTGATGTTGCTATTACTAAACTTTTAGATCATTCCTTAAGTGCAATCCTTGTAGCATTTTTTCCCTTGTGATCTGACACATTGACCCATGGAGGAATTTTCCCAAGTGTCCTTATCCTGTACATGTCTCCTTGCACTGAGCATGAATATGTTACATGCACTTGTAAACTTTTTTCTTTCCCATGACACTCGTTCCTCCTTTGTAATGTAGAATTATTTTATTCTTTTTCAATCTCATTAAATACGTGAAAAAGAAAAAAAAAACAGATATTCCAAAAAGAGGGGATGGGGAAACATTCTCTTTTGTTGGAATAAATCTAGTTAACCTTAGATAGAGAACATCCTTTTGTTTGTTCTACAATAATTGGTATCTACTATGTCCTTAGGAAGTTGTTCTCGTTAGAAAGAGTTCTTTCCTCGTCCATTTGGTTACTCTTCCAAACACATGGAGAGTTTGTGGTGCCTCCTATTCCATAGACTTGTGTCAATTACATGCTTCCTGATTATTTTCATCTATCATTCTCTTGTCTAAGGGGAATTCTTGCAACCTAAGACAACCATTCTACAATAAGTCTCTTGACCTTCATGATTTGGCCATCTCAAGAGTCTTATCCAGTGCACATTCAAAATCAATGAAGTTTTTTTCATGATGATCGAGGTCCTCTAGTCTTTCCACGATGGCATGTCGAGGACCTCAAAGTAGGTGAGTCGTATAGTCCTATTATACTCCTACCTGGTTTTTGAAGATCTTGAAGCTATTATTTGAGTTATGAAGCTATCATCTCCAACCACAAGAATCAATACCTCCTAAAGATTCCTATGACATTGTATATCTTCTGATGATTTTGAGATCTAGATCTGCTATGCATTGTTTGCAGCTACAATTTATATTGGCATACACATTGGTCATGTAGCCATGATTACTATATATATGACATGGATATGCAGTGTACTTGATTGGCATCCATGCCTAGTCGCTAGATCGAGATTAGGTGGATTTTCCCCATAGCAATGAGGTCAGTCTAGAGAGTCATGAAGTATAATATAGGGTCAGGTTGCAAGTTATGGATCTTGGTCCGACATTGTTCCACCTCACATCACTACATTTATGTGCATTCTAAATGCACCTTTTTATGTAATGTGCGCAACACTTAGTTTTTTATGAAGAATAATAAAATAAGCAGAATATCTTTGTGGACATATCCCAGGGGGGGTGAACCATGGTAAAATCATTTTTTTTAATGTGTTGCATGATGCTTTGTTTCTTTTGTAATTATGAATGAATGATGAATGGTTAGAATAGTATTTTGTATCATGCAATACTGATAATGCATAATGAAATAATTGTTAGATCTAGATAATATGATGCATGTTAAGGTAGAAGTAGAAGAAGTAGAACATCCCCAACCCCTTCCATGATTCTAGACACTTGGGCCATCAAATTTCCCATAATCCATCTTAGGTGAGACTACATTTTACACTCTATGCACAATTTTTCTTTCTGGTTTACGAGAGGGTCTAATGGTTTCTAGAGTTTTGTTGGAGAAACTAAGGTAGAACCTAGGTCAACCCATATATCCAACAAATGGTTTTGTTTCCAGCTGGAACTCAGAAGAACATAGTGGAAGGGGTTTGATGAAGAGAATGCAGTGGTAAAAGGGGATTTTCAGGCCATGGAATCCTACAAAGCAAGATATTGAAAGATGGTTGGAGACAAAGCAACTAGAGTTTGCAAAAAATGATAAAAAAAGTTATAGGTATACACCACAACAATATTTACATAGGTATGTGTTTACTGATTTGCATGAGGCATTTTTCTATTAGTTTCCAGAGTTATTGCAAGAGCGGTTATTGAGGTTGAAGGATACTCATCCCATGAATCAGATTAGACCCGTAGAGTGGAGTACTGATAACATTGTGGGATTGGAAAGGGTTAATAATAAATTCATGTGCATAATAGTTTTTTGATTAAACAATATTATTGTAGGGTTTATTACTAAATTTGTAGTAGATACAACGATGGCATATACTATTTCGGAGAATGATTTATTGAAGGGACCAAGAGGGAGGTACATTATGTCACTTTACACGTCAATTAATATCTTATTGCATGATAAAGGCATGATGACTGTTAGCACCCTGTAATTTTTTTTTGTTGATAAAACAAACGATAGGTGTAACTGTTTCAACGTACTTTAGAGCTGGGAACTAGCCTTCTCAACTCAGATAGGGATCTATCATGTCACTTGATATATCTTTGGCAATCGATGGCTAGATTTCAGATTGTTTTGGGTTTTTTTTATAAAGTTGTTGGCAAGGAAATGGAGGGATACTCAGGGATATGGAGTCAAAAGCAGATAAACAATAGAAAGCCATTATAACTATCCAGAGGAGAAAGGATAAATGAGGCAATGAATTTGAGTTGTAAATTGGAATTTTCAGTGTGAAAGAGGAAAAGGAAAAACAATTAACCTCATTAGAGAATTATTAAAACGAATTCTGAATTAGTTGAGAAGAAGATTAAATAGTCTAAATGTTTTGAGTCCAGAGAATCATAAGATGAATTCTGGACTTCTAAATATCCAATTTAAACGGAAGAAAAATTAAAATGGAAATTTAAGGCACCCAGAATACATACTATACGAGAAAACAAAACTCATATCACAACTGTTAGAATATTTTCATAAAATTTTGGACGCTTATGCATTATATATTCAATTTGGCTCCAGGAATTTACAAAGTCCTCCTGCTATGAGGGTAGGCCCCTCTCCGGTCAATCCTCTTTTCATTTTTCTTTGGAATAATATATATAGGTAGATTACATCCGTGTTTCAAAATGAACCAAATTCCCTACATTTCTGAAAATAGACATAAATTACAAAAGAGGAGTAACGTGTAATGACTATACTCCTGTTTTATAGGGAGCGTTATAAACAAAACTGATATATTTTATATTTTCACTTTGAAATCCATGTCTACGTCATAGAAAATTCTCTGACGAATATTAAATTTAGCTTGAAAACAATTTCATATTAGCAATTTCTTCCTTCAAGGTGTCAAGCCAAGCAGGTTGATTTTCTCCAACGCTTTCTTCCACCTCATCTTTTACCTCTATCTTCTGACGCTTGTTTCACTTCCTTTTGATAGCTCATGTATGGTGCTCATCTACATATCTATTAATGATTAAATCCTTCATGATGGGATTTAATCTGACCTCTTTATCCTCTCTTGGCTCTCCCACAGGATTTGTATGAAATTTTGTTGCTAAGATTCGAGAAACCAGTTTCTCTTTCTTATTCAATGATGAATTTGTCATATTTGTTGAAATCCTAGTCCACTAAAGGATACTCGGTCTGCTTTGTCCATGTTTCTCGATTTTGCAGAAAACATAAGTTTATCTCCCTGAATTGCACAAAAATTAGGAAGATGATCCAGTTTGTAATTACCCCATTTACGAATGAAGCATTGATTGCCCAAAACAGAGTAATGCCATCCATATTTTGATGTACAGTAGTCATCAAGTTATAATCATGAATTACTGACAAAGTAATTACAGGTACAATGGTTTTTCATGCTCAACCAATCTATTATAAATGGCGAGCCTTTGAATTGGTCATCTGGTGGCGCTCACCTGACATCTCATGGATGGAAAGTAATCGAAGAACTGGTGTGAAGTGATTTGACCGACCATCCATTTCCCCATGAAATCCTTGGATTTGACATACATCAAATGGATTTTTGACACGTGACATCGGGGTGAAATTGGGAGGTTTTAGGCTTACCTTCTCTTTCCCCCGATATGCATCTAGTGGCGCCACATACCTTCGTAACAAAACCACGGTATTTTCATCAGCCCAGCTCTTGGGTGTGAACCGGTGCACTATTTCCTTTCCCGATGCATCCTTCTACCATTGATTCAACAACGTTTAATATCACTATCCATCGAGCCCCATCTTCTTTACCTTTCCTCTATATTTATCCCCATCCGCTGGATACAGCCTCATCTTCTAGTCTGTTACTCCTCCATACTAACTTAGTCTCCTGCTAATTTCTGAGGCTAGGTTTCTAACATAAAATGTTTTACAGTGATAACATAAGCTCCAACTGAGGATTATATCCTCCCTGTGAGGTAGAAAAGAATAGTAGACCTTGTACCTTATCCATTGGGCTTCTCATAATAGGTGTGTGACATGCTCTAACCTGGATATTGACCACTGGGTATACTGCTAAATATCTAACTGAAAAATTTATTTGGGAATTGAAAATGATTGATCATCAAGCTTATTCACACCTACCTACCTTAATAGTTTAAATGAGCTTCAAATCAGATGAAGTTAAAATGCTAATGTAATCATGTAAGCATCTTATCTAATGCTTGGTTTCTTTTCACATACCTTATCTAACCACTTCTTGCCAAAAAATATTTTGGGCAGTTGTATATGGATTTGAATCCTAGGATTTCAACAATATTGAGAATGTTCATTGTTTCTAGCAAAATTGCAAATGAATCTTCCAACGTATGCATAGGGCCCAAACTGCATCTCACTTCTTCCATTGTATTTTGGTTTTCATGTTATCCAACTTGTTGATTCCCATCAAGAAGTTGATAGATCTGCTGAGATGGATGGAAGTAATAGCCTCCTACAATGGAAGATAGTAGTTGAATCATTTATAGATTCTAATTATGAAGATTCTCCATATAACATACCATGGGGTCATTGTTGTGGGTGGGAAATCCCTCCTACGGAATATCACTAAGGGTTTCATCATGCATGCAGAAATGACCTAAATCTTTTTAATTTTTACCATCATCCCATCCCTAGACCCCCACTACTCATATGTAAATACAAGGCTCAATAGATTAAGTTGACGTACCTTATTCTTCGTGTTTGACGTCGATCCCTTTTCACGCTTGGTCGTTCTTTGACTGCAACTCTCCTCCTAGTGTTGACCTACATTCACTAAAGACAAACAAAGAACTCCACATGCATTTGATCTATGAACTAATGGGTTAGATATTTAATCAATCATACAATCAATATTCCAATAATGACAATCTCATATGGTGGGATGGGAAAAGCAATTATTTTATTAACTTCAAAATGATACCTTACAATGATAAAGTAGACTACTGCTCCTCGATCTTGGTTCTGGGATCTTCTTCCATTGTCTTCCAACTGCTTTTCTCTATACTTCTATTTGCACAAGGATGGCTAAAGGTTGGGACAAAGTGAATGCTCAATCGGGTATAGTTTCTTTACTATGATTCTCCTCTTCCAAATGGGACTCCTACCCCTTCTTTTATAGGTTAGAAGGAGCTAGGTATTTGGTCGAATGTCTAGCCATGCATGGATGAAAAGTTTAGTTAACTTACCCAAAGTTGTGTGTTCTGTCAGCAACTTTCCCTTTTCCGTGCTTTTGTAGGTACACGCGGGCTGTCTTAGGTCAACTAGTGTGTACACATGCAGTAATGGATCAGGGTGCGTGGGCCTTTATAAAAGGGGTTTTTAAGAAGAGTTTTTTAGCAATGTCTTGGCAAAGAAGGAATCTGAGATGGCCTGATGGTAGGTAAGCATGTCTGGTGAAAATTAGGGTTATAATAGATGCCCCCTAATGTGTGAGGTCAGAAGAGCATTTGATGTTTAAAATACATTAACAATATTCACCGATGTTCTGAACAAGTGAGCCCAGAGACCAGAAATCGGGAGGTGCCTTCTGTAAAATAATAATTGTCTCACCGAGGTGGGCATACCCATGCTCAGGCTAAAATAAAATCATGGCTACCAATCAAATACATTGTAGATCCATGTCATATAACTATATAAAGTGTAGCCGCAAGCAATACAAAATGGAGCTACATCTTGAAACAAAGAAGATATACATGTAGAGTATCCATCTTCTAGAAGCCTATAAGGCCTGATGGCTAGAGATGAGGTCTTCAGAGCTTGAGCAATAACTTCAAAATATTCAAAACTTGGGTAGGAGTGTAATATGAGTGTACGAATTCACTACCCAGAGGTCTTCGACGACTCGTCATTCATGGACCAGAGAATATTTATTATCAGACTGAAGGCTTCATTGATTTCGAACAAAGACTTGATTGGAATTTCGGGATGGTCGGGCATGAGGGCAAGAGACAAACTGCAGAGGGACTGACTCAGGCTTGGTAAACAATTCCATTGGACAATAGCATGACAAATGATGAGACTCAGGTAGCATGGAATTAACATAAGTTTACAAGGCAGGAGGCAACGCAAACTCTCAATATGTTTGGAAGAACAACCAAACAGAGGAGGGCATAGCTCAATGTAGCGAGAACAACTTCCTAAGGTCATGTTAAATCCCGGGATTTGATGAAAAAATGGACAGATGTGGTTTATCCAAGGGCAACTCATTATGCTGCCAATAAAGAAAATACTTTTCTGTTCCTCTTTTTGGGGTATATTTTATTTTTTTTTCTTTTTCAATAATTTTGGAAAAAACATAAAAGAATTTGCTACGTTACAAAGGAGGGATGAGTGTTACAAGCATACAAGTTCGAGGCGCAAGGACAAGACTGATGTTCAAAGTAAGGACACTCGGGAAAAATCCTCCAGGGGCCAAAGGTGTCAAGACACAGAGGCAAAGTGATCAGGGCTTGCGTATAAGGCATGCTTCAGATGGTTCAGTTGAGAGCAACATGGAGCCGACATTAGGCTAAAGACATGGGTATGCAAATGTGATTAATAAAACACAGAATGGTAACATCCTTCGATGAAAGTTTAATGAGCCCAGAGAAGGTAAGCTCGACGGTTTTTCATATTTAGAGAGTCTGAAAAACATAAAAGGAGACTCCAATGGGGTACCTTTTTTGAAGGTAGTCTAGTCGGTTCAAAAAAGGGGTAAACTAGCACCGACAAGACATCTATTCAAAACCATTTTAACGAGTGTTATAAAGACAAAATCACTCAGAAATTTTTTCACTTTTAAGGAGTCTGAAAAAATCTTAACTATGGACTCCGTCAGGGATGTTCTTCTAGACCATTTTAATGAGTGTGAAAGAACAAGGTCACTCGGTGATCTTTTCAATTTTAGGGAGTCTGAAAAGAGATTAACTATGGACTCTGTGGGGGTTCCTTTTTCGTACATTTAGTCCCTCAGGCCCGGAAAAGAGTTAAAATGATACCTGAGGGTACTCTTATAGAGATCTGAGGCCTCTAGAGTATACATTTGTTCATACAGTTGACCATCCCGACCGAAAAAGGGGTAAACTACCACCAGATAGACGTGACTTCAAATTTCAGTTTAATGAGCGTGAAAGGCCACAAGATATCTTGGAAATATTTTCATGTTTAGAGGGTTTGAAAAGGGATTAAAAGAAGACCCGTATAAGGAATGTTATTTTGGACCAATTTAACGAGTGTGAAGAAACAAGGTCACTTGACAATCTTTTCATTTTTAGGGAGTCTAAAAAGGGCTTAAAGAAGACTCCACGGGGGCTAAAACTCATGTATGAAGCTCGTTTAGGTAGAGCCCGCTGCTAGGATCAAACAAGGAGTCTCTTTGATAGTCAACTTGGGAAGTCTCCTAAAATGGAATAAAACACAAACCACGGTGTAAGTCCTCCTGTGGGATAGAAATCGTAGTCATGGCTTCAAGGATAGACTCATCTAAAGGCAATTC
Organism: Picea glauca; assembly: GCA_000966675.3. Lineage (NCBI taxonomy): Eukaryota > Viridiplantae > Streptophyta > Pinopsida > Pinales > Pinaceae > Picea > Picea glauca. Next base: position 2,069,197 of record JZKD02S1672659.1, read on the forward strand.
AAAATCTGAGAAATCACGCAAATGAGGGACGACAATCCCAAAGGGTGAAGTAAACTAACCATACTTGTAACAGATCCACTACCATAATTCAAAATTTTTGGTTGATTTATCAATAGCGAGAATCCGCGGAGCATGTAGCAGCAAAATGCCAATCCCCGAGTCGCAGGTCTTCTATTTACCTACCTGGCTCTCTGTACATAACCGTCATCTTTTGTCCCTTTCCGTCAGGATTTCTGTTCCCAACAATCCCGACGCGCTTAAATGGTCGTTAGGCTTCTAGGCTAAATTCTTAGTTCGCATGACCTCCTCTTTATGACCACGGTCATACTCCCATCGGGGCTATGGGGTTTCTAGTGTCGATGTACATACGCCCACAAAATTCACAATTTTCCGATTTTTCCGACTCTCATTGGATCCTTGACACCTGTCCCTCTGAACGGGTGGCTCAGATTATGTCAGGGTGTTCGCCTGGGACTTCCCCATCCTCTTGTCCCTGGGAATGCCGATTTCCCGATGAGCCAAACGTCGATGGCGCTTGATCTCTGCCACATGTCCTCTGCCAATGGACGGTCCTGATCTTGCCGGGATATCGCGGATCACGATTCCAACATGTAAGAGGTTCACGTCTTTGAAAACTCTGATTCTCCGACTTCTCGGGATCTCCTGACACGCGTCCCAATTAATGGGTGGTTCTGATCCCGTCAAAATATCGCGCTTCACGACTTCGCATTTTTTGTTGCCAAGATCAAGCGCTTCAACCTATGAAACCCCAATTCACGATCCTACATGTGGATCCGACGATTCTCCTGCGACCCAGATCCAACGGCTACCCTTCTTTCTCACTCCTCGTGTCTCGCAACTTGGAGTACTCAATGCTTGGACCCTTACCCTGCGGACCTCCAAGTTCATGAGATCTCTAGATCTCTGCCACCTATCCTCCTCGAATGGACGGCTCTGATCCTCTCGTGGCTTCACCACTCATGACTTGGAGCGTCCAACTTTTGGACTTCTACCCCATGAACCTCCGAGCTCACGAGATCCCTGGATCTCTGCCACCTGTCCTCCTTGGATGGATGGCTCTGATCCTCTCGTAGCTTCGCCACTCGCAACTTGGAGCGTCCAAATTTTGGACTTCTACCCCGTGAACCTCCGATCTCACGAGATCCCTGGATCCTTGCCCCTTGACCTCCTCGGATGGACAGCTCAGATCCTCTCATAGCTTCGCCACTTGTGACTTGGAGCATCCAACTTTTGGACTTCTACCCCGCGAACCTCTGAGCTCACGAGATCCCTGGATCTCTGCCACCTGTCCTCCTCAGATAGATGGCTATGATCCTCTCGTAGCTTCTCCACTCGCGACTTGGAGCGTCCAACTTTTGGACTTCTACCCCGCGAACATCCGAGCTCACGAGATCCTTGGATCTCTGCCACCTTTCCTCCTCGGATGGACAACTCTGATCCTCTCGTAGCTTCACCACTCGTGACTTGGAGCATCCAACTTTTGGACTTCTTCACAAGGCTTAATCCTCGTCTATCTCCCTATAGATATAACGACTGTCGGGTTTCCTAGCTAAGATATGACGGTTCAGATCGGTCCCAATGTCGTGCCCTTTCCTACTGCCCTTTGGACGTGGAAAAACCAATGGTCCAGATATTCTCATGGAGCCTGGGAGTCTACGACTCAGATCTCCTCGCTATTCACGAAGATAGAGGAAAAAGGGTTAAGGCAATTAACACCCTCGTTCATTCCTTCGGTTTAATCGATTGTGAATGACTGCAAACTCTCCGACAAGATCTCATCCATTGATCAGTACTTGTCCCTACGCTGCTACTGCAGGATTTAAGAGGGTCGTTCCTCTTTATACAGGGTTGTTAAGACTTGTGCATTCAAGTCCCTTTTTTGGGGGGTTCTTTGTGAACCTTTCTAAGGAGGAAATCTCTGTGAAGAGATCTGTACCGAGTATCCTTGAGACAGATAAGGGAAAGCAACTTCCCGAGAACGGGCTGGGAACCTAACTTAGTTCAATCTAGGCAAAATACCATTGCTTTATCCACGCACATCATGTGTGGTTTCCTCTGTTATGAGCATATACCTATTCATTCCCATCACACACTGCATAGACATTTTTACACAGAAATCATTCATAATTTGACAGTTCTATGAGCATATATATATATATACATATACCAGTCTATGAATGTCAAGATGTAATATATATAAAACACTTATCAGAAATGACTTCAAAAATGGGTGTAACTGCTGAGAGGGGTGCTCGTTTCCACCCAACCATAGGCTCAACGACTCCCAACGAATTTACCACTAGCCACCCCTGAGCTGAGACCACGATGTTCTGAGACTGCGTCTCTTCGTCTGCCAGTGACCAGGAGCGAAGGTTGCAATCCTTCCTCTCTGCTATCACTCACTCTGTGTAAACAAATTGCCAGAGTTCCCCTCGCATTTGTCCCCTTCCATCGCTTCTGCCATACACCTTATCCTCTCGCAAGGTTGCGTGTGGCATGCTTACCCTCGCGTCGATCAGGCCTGACGACTCTATGGATGGGCGGTTCACCATCCCATCCCTCATCAAGCCGCCCGCCTACCAGCCTGCGAGACATTAAATTTGGGGGCCAGCGAGCCGCTTTTGGTTCTCTGGGCCAGTGGATTCCAAATACGATATTTGTTCAGGGTGGAAGTTAACGCCACCTTTTTAGGAGCCTTCCACTACCATCGTGGTCTCTTTTCTGCACATCCCCGCTCAACAGTCTTGAAATCAATTCAAAATATTATTCACATTCATTGACCTCTTCCTGCAGGTCCATTTACATCACATATTCATACTTATGATTTTGTCGTAGTCCTTGGCTAGTCCAGTTATATTTATAATCTGGGGGAAACAGGGTGTTACAATTCCCTCCCCCTCAAAAAGGAACATCGTCCTCGATGTTCTTAGCTACTAACATGACTTACATGTACAAAAGTAAACAAAATCGGATATGCCTATCTCATGGCATCCTCCATTTCCCATGTAGCCTCATCTGGGCCAAAATGTTTCCACTGCACCTTGACCTGTGCGATGGTTCTATTTCGGAGTCGGGTTTCCCTTCTGTCCAATATGCATTGGGGTTCTGGTAGGAATTCTCCCTCCAGTTCCACCTGGATCATAGACCAGTCAATTATATGATTAGCATCATGTACATATTTCTTCAATAATGAAACATGGAAAACATTATGTGATTTTACTATGGGAGGAAGTGCTAGCCGATAGGCTACAGGTCCCACTCTATCTAGAACCTCAAGTGGTCCACAATACCGGGGTGCCAATTTGGCACAAGCTCCCATTTTTAGGGAACTCCTTCTGGGATTAATTCTGAGATATACATGATCTCCTGTTTGGAACTCTCTTGGATTTCTCTTTTGATCAGCATAACTTTTCTGTCGGTTCTGAGCGACCTTTAGATTTTGTTTTATCTGAGTCACTTGTTGTTCCATTTATTTCAACATGTCGGGTCCAAAAGAAATCCT
>JZKD02S1672659.1:2085676-2096181 GCA_000966675.3 Picea glauca
AACTCAATGCATCATAATGAAAGAAAAGTTTTATCATCATATAAATCCAGATCACTTGCGAGCAAGTGTCCTCAAAGAATAAGTTTGGTATGTGTGCCAGAGAGGGATGTTACATGGAATCAGCCAATGACTGCAACAACATGACCACTTTTGCAACCAACAGATGAATAGGCTGCGAGACGACATGGTCTAAAGGCACCTCACCCCACAAAAGAGGAGTGGGATCAACCGATGACTACATCGGCATGACCACTTTCCCAACCAATGGATGAATAGGTTGCGAGACTACATGGTCTAAAGGTGCCTCACCCCCCAAAAGAGGAATGGGATCAACCAATGATTGCATCGACATGACCACTTTCTCAACCAATGGTTGAAAAGGCTAAGAGACTACAAGGTATAAAGGAACCTCACCCCTCAAAATAGAAGTGGGATCAGCCAATGACTACATCGATGTGACCACTTTCTCAACCAATGGCTAAATAGGATGAGAGACTATAAGGTCTAAAGGAACCTCACCCCTCAATAGAGGAGTGGGATCAACTGATGATTGTATCGATGTGACCAATTTCTCAACCAAAGGTTGAATAGATTGTGAGGAAACCTGAGAAGACTCAGAATTAGAAGAGCTTGCAGACATAGACCACAATCTTTGTACCTATGGAATTCTAGGGCATAAATGAGTAAGGTGATCTCTCTTGCAAATCTTACAAGGGAACTTAGGCTTACGTCCTATCCGTCTAGGTTTCTCAATAGACTTAATACCCTCAGCATGACCAGCAGTGGTTGGTTGCACATCTCCAACATGACTTGTAGAGGTTAGTGATGGGTCGATAACATGACTTGCAAAGGCTATAGACCTATTACCAGTATGACTAGCAATGACTGAACTTTTTCCCACAACATGCATTGCAGAGGGTGAGTGTGTGCCCCCAGCATAACTTGCAGAGGCTGGGTGTTGGTCTTCAATGTGACTTGTAGAGGTTGTCGACCTATCTCCAACATGACTCGTAGAGGTTGGTGATTTCTTATTCATGTTCCTACTTTTTCTATTTCATTTAGACTTTCGGTTACTAGTAACTGTACTTTCACCAGAGGAAGGAGAGGGATGAGGAGAAGACTTTGTTGATGAAGAAACATCAATAGGGTGCCCATGACTTAAGGTTCTTAACTAAGAAGCATCAATATTATTTGAGACATTTGGAATGGTACCCAACCAAACCGGTAGTCCCACATTCAACCCAGGAATGTACAAAGTGGCCATCAAAGGGACACCAATGTTTCCGAAGAAGGGAAAAGAACAAGAATCCTCTTGTGAAGGGGCTCCTTCATTGGTATTGCCGGGAACTATAGACATGAAGATCTTATGCACAAGTTCTCCCTTTTTGGGATCATTTAAGTCCATAAAAGTCTCACACACTGACTCTAGCGAACTTTTGTTATCAAAACAACGTCTATAAAGAGGTGGCTCCACGTTTCAAAGGGGAAGACTAAAAATTCCTCTCAAATGGCAGAGTGGGCAGTCTACCACTCTAGGTCAGAGACCCAAATCCACAAATGACTAACTCACTATGGAAAACTAGGGAGCATAGAGCACACACTAAAAGTTCCTAAAGGAAAATCAAGTAAATGACTAACTAGTTGGAAGAATAGTTACACCAACCAACATTAGAGAAACTTATCAGTGCAAGTGTAACTCGAATATGGAAGCACCCTCTGGGTATAATCTGTAAAGAATGGCCCAATGTTTTCCCTAGGTACTATGGTATACCCCTGCGGCCACTTGTGTAAGTCCCTAAAATAAAGGCAACTAGGTTGTTATCTCGTGAACAATCACCAGGCGGGTACAGTCGAAAATCGGGTAGACCAAAATGAGCAGGGTATCGAGCCTAAAACCTGTCAAGGGTATCGAAGGCAAGTGGTCTAGAAGACAACTTAGGACCTCAAATGGATTCAGTACCCACAAATCTCTGTGGAAAATGCAATCGACGGAATCCCAAGACAAGCCCTCTATATGTGTTCTCCACTACGATTGGTCTGGCTTTGGAGGGGTTATCTCCACTACCTTTCCGCACGCGACCTCGTGTTTAACCCCTGTGTTAGAGAGGGGTCCCAGATAAATTTTTGATACTAGACTTCTACACTCCTTAACATAGACTCGTATGTTTGTTTTATAGCCTTGAAGAGTTTCCTCTCCAACCTAAATCAAGGCTCTAGCCTAATCTAGTTGATGGACCCTACAAACATAAAGTCTAGTAATTTTTAGTTAACGTTCTTTTTATTGTCTTGATTTACTCAAAAGGGTACGGTAGTGCAACTGATGGTGTTAAGACTCTTGCAAAAAATGATGGAATTTATATGAACACTGGCAAAGAATGATTATATTTCTTATTTTTTTTTTGAAATGATTTTAAAATTAGAAGAAAACACAATTCTATGCTAACTTCTTTTTCTTTTTCAAATAACAATGCAAAGAAAATGCCAGGAAAGAAAGAGATCTAACAAAATAAGTTTTTTTTTTATATTTTCTTCCAATCAAAGAAGAAATAACAAAATATTATAAAAGAAACTGATGAATGCATGATTCATGGTCCCCCCCCCCCTCGGCCATGAGGGGAAATTTTTTTTCAAAATGCAACTCATTTTTCTTAAAATTTCAAGCTAAAAGTAAGTTAAAAAAGATAGGAAACACAAGAAATGTTCTAAATGAAAAAGAAAGCTATAATAGAGTCCAAAACTAGGCTAAGATGCTATGACAGAGACCAAGAAACCTGAGAGATATAACTCTTGACAAGGAAAAGGATGAATGCCTCTCCTTAAACAAAAATTTTCTTAGCAGGTACACTTCTGACAGTTCAACAGCCAGCGTGTGCACGCAAGCTGTGTAAGGTCAAAGTTCATGTACATGCACATAGACCGTATGAAGGCTGCGTGTACCTCTACAACTCTTCAAAAATGAAAAGAAAAGCAATCAAGCACTGGCAGAGGCTACTGGTATTGAGAACCAAAATCTCTTGAAGACTCAAAAACTTACTTTGACAAAAAAAGAAAACAATTGAAGGAAAATTTCATAGAACAAAACCAATCTGAGGTGAAACCTAAGCTACAAAACTGCAAAAATAGAGACTAGAATGAGTTCCAAAAAACCCCTGAGAAGGATTACTTCTGACAAGGGAGAGGATGACTGCCTCTCTAAAAGAAATTTTCTGAAATCATACACGTGACTAACACTTCCTCAACTAGCGTGTACACGTGGGCTGTGTGAGGGTAGGGTGCAGGTACATGCGTGCATACCTTATAAAGGCAGTGTGTACCTGTGTGGGTCTCGAAAAAAATATGCATTCATGAAAAGAAACAGAGATAACTGGTATGGAAGACTAGAATCTCTGTTAGGTCAGACTTTTGCAGAAACTTTAAAAACAAGTAATGAAACCAATTTTTAAAAATACCCAAGAAAAAACATTCCCCAAAACCCTAGAGATCCCCAATGGAGTCGCCAATTATGTTGTGGGTGGGAAATACCTCCTACGGACTATAAATAAGGGTTTTATCATGCATGCAAATATGACCTAAATATTCTTACTTTTTACAATGATAACTTACAATGATAAAGTTGGCTACTACTCCTTGATCCTGGTCCGTGGCTCTTCTTCCACTATCTTCCAACTCCTTTTCTCTATACTTCTCTTTGCACAAGGATGGCTAAAGGTTGGGACAAAGGGAATGCTCAATCGGGTATAGTTTCTTTACTATGATTCTCCTCTTTCAAATGGGACCCCTACTCCTTCTTTTATAGGTTAGAAGGACCTAGGTATTTGGTTGAATGTTCGGCCATTCATGGCCAAAAGGTTTAGTTAACTTACCCAAAGATGTGTGTTCCATCAGCAACTTTCCTTATTTTGTGCTTTGTAGGTACACACAGGTTGTCTTGGGTCAACTAGTGTGTACATGCGTGCAGTAATGGATCAGGGCACGTGGGCCTTTATAAAAGGGGTTTTTAAGAAGATTTGTTCATCAGTGTTTTGGAAAATAAGGAATCTGAGATGGCTTGATGCTAGGTAAGCATGTCTCGTGAAAATTAGGGTTATAAAAATCATGAAACACATGAGGGAACATTTATTTTTTAGGAGTTAAGAAAGAAGAACATGCTTCCCTCACAAGTGTTTTTTATTCTCGCTCTACTTCTTTAATCCTGAGAGTGTTCTCGAATGGAACGTTAGCGATAGGTTTGTCTACAAAAACATCCATACATTCTTGAACATATTCAAATATGACAACCATATTATGTGTATCGAGGCTATCCTCCTTTTCATCAAACAATTTAGGTGTGGTTTTATCAACCTTCTGGAAATTTTCTTGAGGATTGTCACTTTGGCTTTCAACTGAATGAATGGAAGTAAGTTCCTACTCATAATCTTCTAGCAAGTGTGAAAAGATAACATCATGAATTATTTCAAAATCCAAAGTTTCCATGGACACATTTTCAAAATCATGATTTTCAAAAGAATCAAATAAAAGAATTTCCTTTTCATTATCTTTATGTATTTTTTATTGAATAGTGGCATATACTATTTTGTTTATTTCCTAAAACTCTATGTTATTTGTTTTTCTATCGCTCAAAGTCTCCACAGATGCAATTTCAGAAACCTCATCTATATTTAGGCCACTTAGAAATTGGACCACCACGTCATTCTTAGGGGAAGAAAGACAACTTTGAAACACTTTTTCTTGCTGGAAATATTGTTGCATATCTATATTAATTCCAGGGGGGAGGAAAATGACCTTTAACGACAATTTCTTGATCAACGTCATCTTGATTTTTAGGCTGGTAGCTGAGCACATGCTACAATTATGAACTGAAATAACCTCCCATGTAATTAGCCACATGATCATTTAACGCATGTGAAGGTCATTGATCTTCCTCATCAACAACCATTTTATTATGTAAAGCAATGCTATTACATTCAGACTTTCCTTCTTCTTTTGTTACATCATGATTTTCTTTCAACAACTCAAAGGAAGAAAAGCACAATGGAAGATGCTTTTCATTTATAAGTCCATTGTACCCTGTATATTCAACATCATGTCTAGAGGATGTCTGATTTGAAACATTATAAAGATTTTTCTTCAGCGTTTTGAAGGAAGAAAAACATAGTGGCAAGGTTCCTTCACCTGATTCAAAATATTCTTTATTTGCTTTACTTCTGTCACATGCACATATTTCCAGTTCTTTAGGTTGTTGAACAAACTCCCTTTCTGATTCTTCTTTGACCCATGGCTGCAATTTTTTTTCAAGTTGTCCCAGTGAATCAATGTGATTTGGCATCAATATACTCTCCTTTGTTTCCATGATGACCTTAGCATTTTCTTTCAGCAATTTAAATGAAGAAAAACATAAAGGAAAGAAATTCCCTTCAGCTGTTTCAGTACCGTCTTCTCTGTGACTGTGATATGTAAACTGATTTCTTTCATTATATTGATGGAGAAGTACATTTCATGATAGAGGAATGCACTTGTCTATTCTCAGATATCATTATCATAATCATCATCATATTGATCATATATAGTAAAATCGGTAACATTTGCAACATCGTCTAAAAAGAAAAAACTTGGGACATCAACTTGTTCCTCAACAAAATGATTTGCAAAATCATCTTCTTGACCGTCTTCAAATGACTATATGAAACAATCATCTTTATGCTCATCATGGGGTGGATCAAAAACTACATAAGTACCTTCCCTTTCAATAAGTGGGATATGATCCTTTGCAAAATCATTTGCATTCAAAACTTCAAAAGGACTTATGATATCATCTATCTTATGCTCAATATTTCAATCAAATGTTCTATGTTCACATTCATCCTTATGTCCTGGAACACCCAACTTTTCACGTTGAATTTGTTCACATGCTAGGATATTGTGTTGAATCTCCTGAGCATCACTGAACATTTGTTGTAAGTGTTAGATAAACAAGACTTTGGAGCAATAAAATAAACAAATGCGGAAACAAAACACAGAAGATACAAAATACAATAGAGACACATATTTACATGGTTCACCTAGTGTGGGCTACATCCACCAGAGAAATTGCCAGGTCCTTTCTTTATTATTATCCAACATATGAAGGGATACAACCTACAAAAAACCCACTGTAACTTCCTCTTCTTTCTCTCACAGTCACCTATCTCAGAATACAATATTCACCATCCACCATAGTCACCATACATTTCCCTCATAAAAGAGGGTTTCCTTCTAGGGAAAAAAACCCTAACATAATCTCTATTTGTTAGATCTGCGACCTTATAATGAACGGTCCAGATTTACAATGAAATTACAATATACATTTACAAGGAAATTTTTCCTTCAGGGGCTTCACCCCTGAACCCCCATTGGGGAATGCCGCCCCTGAACCCCCGCTGGAGGCCCACTTGCCCCCAGACCCCCCATCCAGGGGGATAGCCCCCCCGGACCCACAGAGGGGGTACCCCCCCTCTGCACTCCCCCACATGGAAGAGTGTATATACTTCTAGGGTGTAAATACTTCATGGGGTATAAACACGGCTAAAAGTAAAAGACCTCTGAATTAGGAAGATAGCCAGGCTCCACAACCAACAGTAAGGTCATAGATTTCCTTTCCATCAATAGGAAAGACAAATCTGGGTGAAGAGTAGTGGCATACTGGAGCATGGTGGCAGCTTCAGTGCATTGAATTTCTTTGGGTAGATCATAATAATTACTAGAAAACCTTCTACTGAATGAGGAAATAGTCTTAGTTATTTTCCCTTTCAAGTCGTATAATTCTGTAAGTTGTAGGTCTAGAGATTTCTTTTTACCCCAGAACTTTGAAAAAACACCCTTCAATTCTTTCCATGAGAAAATTGTCCCTGGTTGCAAATTTTTGAACCATTCTTTGGTATCTCCTTTCAAGGATTGAGAGAAATCACTCATACAAATATCATTGTGATCAATATCAAACAAATCTATAAAATGCTCAAAACCTTGGATGTGTTTTTCAGCTGTGATGGTACCCTGTTCCCCATCAAACACAGGTAGGTACTCATAGTACTTTAGAGGGAAATCATGAAGGATGTGGGGTAATTTCAAGGGTCTGTATCTATTATGGATATTGGAGGGTGTTGAACCAAGCACATGGGATGAAATATCAACCTTGGTCTCATGAAGTTTATCAGCTTGGTTGTAAATATCATATGGTTCAAGTGGGAGATTTTGATCAAGGTCAGCAATAACCTGAGGTGATATTTTTATAATCTTAAGAGGAGGATATGCAACTTCAGGATTATCATGATCATTGTTTTCATGCAGTAGGTGAAGAAAAATTTGTCTAGCATGTTAAGGAAAGTACCAAAATAAATTTATAACAAACAATAAAATGCCTTGGAAAAATTCCCATTTTAGGTACTTTTTTTATTCCATAATGATTTTTCACACCTCTATCAAGGATGTCATCTTTGGATAGTGGAGTTTCCAATGATGTTCTGGAAGTTGGATTCTTCATTGAGAGTGGAGTCGCCAGTGAAAATTAAAATTTTTGGATTCTTCTACCAGTGGAATCATATTCAATCTGATTTTTTAATGTGTTGAGTGGAAAGAGAAGGAATACAACCAATATGTTCCTAAGTGTCTGCCTCTCTCAAACCTTAGAACTCAACCATGTTGTTCTTTACCAGGGAATTTTTTTCAACTTCGTCCCCGACAATGACGCCATAATGTTAGCACCATGTAAATTTGTTCAGCTGATCAAACAAACAACAGGGGTAATTGTATCAAACTACTTTAGAGTTGGACACTAGCCTGCTCAACTTAGATAGGTCTCTCTCGTGTCACTTGATATATATTTAGCAATCAGTGGATAGATTTCAGATTGTTTTGGGGTTTTTTTAGAAAGTTGTTGGCAAGGAAAGGGAGGGACACTCAGGGGTATGGAGTTGAAAGTAAATAAAAAATAGCAAGCCATTATAACTATACAGAGGATAAAGGATAAATGAGACAATGAATCTGAGTTGTAAATTGGAATTTTCAGGGTGAAAGAGGAAAAGGAAAAAAAATTAACCGCATCAGAGCATTATTAAAATGAATTATGAATTAACTGAGAAGAAGATCACATAGTCTAAACTGCTTAAGTTGAGAGCATCATAAGATTAATTCTGTACTTCTAACTCTCCAATTTAAACATAAGAAAAATGCAAATGGAAATTTAAGGCATGAGGAATACATACTATGCGAGAAAACATAATTCACATCACAACCATTAGAATCTTTTCATAAAAAATTTGGATGCTTCTGCATTATATATTCAATTTGGTTCCAGGAATTTACAAAGTCCTCCTGCTACAAGGGCATGCCCCTCTCCAATCAGTCATGTTTTCATTTTTCTTTGGAATAATATATATAGGTAGATTACATTTGGGTTTCAAAATGAATCAAATTCCATACAGTTCTAACAATAAACATCAGTTACAAAAAAGGAGTAACGCGTAACTACCGTACTCCTATGTTATAGGGAGCATTATAAACAAAAATGATATATTTTAGATTTTATCTTTGAACGCCACATGTCTACATCATTACAAAACTCTCTGAAGCATACTAAATGTATCTTGAAAATTATTTCAGATTAGCAATTTCTTCCTTCAAGGTGTCAAGCCATGAAGGCTGATTTTCTCCAATGCTTTCAACCACCTCATCTTTTACCTTTTTCTTCTAATGCTTTCTATACCTCCTTTTCATAACTCGTGTATGGTGCATGTCTATGTATCCATTGATTATTAAGTCCTTCATGATTGTATTTAATCTGACCTCTTTATCTGCTCTTGGTTCTCCCGCAGGGTTTATATGAAATTGTGTTGCTAAGATTTGAGCAACCAATTTCTCTTTCTTCTTCAATGATGAATTTTTCATATTCATTGAGAATCCTAGTTCACTAAAGGATACTTGGTCTACTTTTTCCATGTTTCCCAGTTTTACAAAAAACATAAGTTTATCTCCCTTAATTTCACATAAATTAGGAAGCTGATCCAGTTTGTAATTACCTCATTTACGAATGAAGCATTGATTTCCCAAAACAGAGTAATGTCATCCATATTTTGAAGGACATTATTCATCGAGTTCTAATCATGAATCAATGACAAAGTACTTACAGGTACAATGTTTTTTCATGCTTGGCCAATCTATTTTGAATGATGAGCATTCAAATTGGTCATATGGCGGTGCTCACTTGGCATCTCATGGACGAAAAGTACTCGAATAAGTGGCATGAAGTGACTTGATCGTCCATCCCTTTCCCCATGAAATCCTTGGATTTGAAATACATCAAATGGATTTCTGACACATGACATCGGGGTGAACTTGGGAAGTTTCAGGCTTAACCTCTCTTCCCCTCGATATGCATCTCGTGACTCCACGTACCTTCATAACAAAACCATGGTATTTTCATCATCCCACCTCTTGGATGTTAACCAGTGTGCTATTTCCTTTCCCGATGCTTCCTTCGACCATTTATTCGATAGCATTCAAGATCATGATCCATCGGGCCCCATATAGTTCACCTTTCCACTATATTTATCCCTATCCACTGGATACGGCCTCATCCACCAGTCTGTCGCTCTTCCATACTATCTTAGTCTCCTGCTAATTTCTGAGGTTGGGTTTCCAACATAAAAAAATTTACAGTGACAAAAATGACCATGGAATCAGACAACTAGATCACTTTGCATGCATGGGGGAATTGGGGGAAGCACTAAGGAATCTATGAGATATGGAGAAGGCTCTCGAGAGTATCTAGAAGAAGGAAGCAATGTACCCCATCATGATGGATGGGGAACCAACCAAGAATATATTGCGAAAATAAGAAGTGACATGTAGCGGATGACCCTACTGGTATAAGATCAATAGTAAGAAGAGGGAAGTAGCCAAGTGAGAGGGCTTGGAAATTGATGAGGAATAGGTAGAGGATATCCGTACGATGGGGAATATTGAGTAAATATTTCATGCCACGTATGAGAGGAAAACCAAAGGTCAAGGGTCCGACACAGAAGAAGGTTCTCCATTCCAAATCCGAATAAGTGTGGAACCCACAACCCCATGTGCGACTAAGACATATGAAGAAGAAAAAATGGTTAACCAATAAGTGATTCGTGGTAGAATAATTTTTGGACGAGGGTCTAATTCAAGTGGAAGTATCTCAAAAAGTAGCAGTCAAGTTTCTAAAATTTGTGGAGGTGGTAACACAAAAAGCTTCAAAATGGCAGGACAAGATCCCACTATTAGGTTACCTGAGTTCCATGAATAACGGTTGGAGGACCCATATAAGCATTTTTTTTATCTATGAGAATATTTGGGAAGCCAAACTGATTACAGATGAAGATACAAACGTTGTTGGACACACCTACCACACTTAGAGGGGGGGTGAATGAGTGTGGGGCTCTTTTTCCCAAAACTGCCCTCTTGCACAAAAACTCATCAATTAGCATTCAACATTTATTCAT
>JZKD02S1672659.1:2121877-2162763 GCA_000966675.3 Picea glauca
GTTGGTATTTAAAGGTTACTTCAAACCTCCAGAGCGGGAGGCAGTTAGTTCCAAAGTATGAAGGATATAGTCTGGAAACAGACAGACTGTTAAGATATCGAGGAAGGATGTACATTCGAAGGAAGCCCATAGAGCACTTTATTGTGCGCATCCGGGTGTGAAGAAGATTTACGCAGACAAGAGGAAGCTCTTCTTCTGGGTAGGCATGAAGCACGATATAGTCCATTTCATCGCCAAATGCCTAGAGTGTCAACAAGTGAAAGCCGACCACCATCACCCGACAGGCCTCCTACAAACACATGATGTTCCTATGTCCAAGTGGGAAGTCATTTCTATGGATTTTGTTGTGGGTTTGCCACTCGCATCTCATAGTCACAATGCCATTCTTGTGATAGTGGATAAGTTAACCAAGATAGCTCATTTTATTTCGATTAGAGACACTTACGATGTCACTGATGTGGCACATGTGTTTGTAAACGAGGTTATCCATTTGCACGGGATACCTAAGAAGATCATTTCAGATAGGGACTCCATATTCACTTCTAGGTTTTGGACAAGTTTGGAGTCAGCGTTGGGAACTCAGTTGAACTTAAGCACAACTTATCATCCTGAAACAGATGGGAAAACTCAGAGATTAAATCAAGTCATGGAAGACATGCTTAGGATGTATTTCATGGATAATCAAACCCAGTGGGAGAAGTACCTACCTTTGGTAGAGTTTTCCTACAATAACAATTTTCATAGCTCCATTGGAATGCCACCCTATGAAGCTTTGTATGGAAGGCCATGCAGAATTCCATTGAGTCAGGACAGACTAGAATATCGAGTAACAGTTGGGCCAGAATTGATTCAAGAGATGGAGGAATAGGTGATTCAGATTAGGCAGAGACTAAAAGAAGCACAGGATAGGCAGAAAAGTTATGTGGATGCACACAGGACAGACCGAAGTTATGAAGTGGGAGACCAGGTTTTCATTTGTATTAGGCCTAATAAGAGTACTATACGGTTCAGGAAGGGGACAAATTTGTCACCTTGATTTATAAGACCGTTCAGAATCCAAGATAAAATTGGACCCGTTGCCTATCGTCTCGTACTACCACATCACTTGCATAAAACTCACAATGTTTTTCATGTATCTGTTTTATGTCATTATGTTGCTGATGAATCACATAAACTAAATTGGAATAAATTGTAGGTATCGGACGTAGAAACTCTCATAGTAGAACCATTACGCATATTGGACCGTAGATTCTGACATCTCAGGAACCGTCTGGTAGACCAATTTAAGGTCCAGTGAGACAAGTATAGTCCGAGATCTGCTACTTGGGAAGATGCCGAGACACTACGACGAGACTATCCCTCACTTTTTTGACCACCTCTAGAATATGTTTCTCGAAGGTTGGGTGTATGTAACACCACCTTTTGACTTAGACAGCCAGGATTACCTGAGGCCTATATACTTTATTTTTCTAGCCACAGTGAAACTATTAAGTGATACACTTAAACTTTAAAAGGTATGAACTTTTATGAAGGATTAAATGTTATTGATGATGATGTATGTAATGCGATCTACTATGTGAATGTAAATTTTACGAATGTTTAAATGTTATTGATGATGATGTATATGATGTGACATATTGTGAGAATGTGAATTTAATGAATGTTTAAATGCTATTATAATGATGTTGGATATGATGCAATCTATTTTGGTAAATGATAATCTTATGAATGGGTGTCGAAATTGAATTATGGAATATTATGAGATCTATTTCTAACTGGAAAAATTTGATGTTAAATTGTCGGTACAGGGATACCAAATAGAAATGATGATAGTATGCAATTACATGATGATAATGCATAGAAATGTATGAGTTTGTGTTACAGACTAATCTACCGGTTATGGGCTATGAAATAACAAAGGGATAATGATGATGAAAGTGGATATCATGACCACTAGCTGAGAAACATTATGGTATGAATATTGTATGTGAAATTACACTGGTTTGGATGCATTGCTATGATATGTGGACCAATGCAGGATTTCAGGTGATGACACTACCCAAAATCAAATAAACGATGACAAAACCCCCAGCAAAACGGTGTCACTGTATATTCCATTGTAGGGTGTGGACCCTAGTTATGATTAGGAGGGGTGGAGGCATTTCCCACCGTGTATCCTCCAAAACCTGAAGTCATGGGAGGACGATGTTAGCTCACTCTCCCCAAGATGTGTGATGATGACTGTCAGTTGCCTGCTAGGGAAGATTGGTCTAGATAGTGACACTTCCTCTTATGGGTTCTATTTGGAGTTAGGTCAATATAGTTGACACTCCAAGATAGTCTAACAGAGGAAGGATAGGAATGGAGATGGAAGTAAGTTAGGGAGGAAGGATGAGTAGAAATAGTTGGGAAAGTATGGAGATTTGTCTGATGGTGAAATTTAATGTTTTCCCTTCAAAAAAACGAAAATGTGTATATATGAATATTCATAATTATGTAACTAAACCACAGTTGTCTAAATAAAATTGCTAAACCGGATAATTGTAATTAAAGTATTTCTCAAACAATTGATTGGTTTGTTGTCTTTTGTAAAAGACTAGTATTGTTGATTCGATTGGATGCATACATAAATTACTAAAGAATGATAGTTTTTTATTATTAGTACATGCACGGGACTTGTATGTACTAGCTACACATGCATTTCTTGTACATATACACTAGTATGTATGAGTTTTCTTGACTTACTTACTGATAATGTCGGTTAATTGTTATGAATGTGTGAACCATGTTTCTTTTCCTTTGTACCATAAGATACCTTAACTTCGGGATGAAGTTTCTTGAAGGGTGGGTGTATGTAACAACCCTAGTTGAATATATTCTTAGGGATTATTAAGTAAAAATTAATTAGGTAATTATTTTTTCTAACATGGTTTTAACTAAACAAAGATTGGCATAATAATATTAATTAAATATTTATTAATTAATTAATTGTTATAATTTTGATTGATTAATTAATTACCTATTACATTCAATGACATGGGTATTAAATTTAAGAGGGTTAATAAATTTAATTGTTTAATTAAATGATTACGTATACGGAGGGGATAAGAAGCATTAAATATAAGGATAAGAAACATTAAATAATAGGATAAGACATTAACTAAGAGGATAAGATAATGAATGTATGGATAAGGAAATGAATGAGGAGGAAAGGGTCGGTGAAGGGGGGATATGACGGGAGGATTTTTGGGGAGAGGGAGAATTATTGGAGGGGAAAAGACTGTATGTCGGAGAGGATTATTTTAGGGTGTGGGGAGTTTGTTTGAGGAGTTTTTGGTGAACCAGAAGCAGGGTGCACCGATTTGCTGGGGGTTTTGTGCACGGGGGGCAGGATAGCCTTATGGTATCCTGAAGCTAGGAAGCCGGATAGGATGCTCCTAGCTGGCAGGGAGGAAACACGGTTTGGGTAGAGTTGGTAAGCGCATAAGGAAGAAGCAAATAAGCAGGCTAGAAAACAAGGTCAATGGAGAAATTAGCATCAGAAGCAGGTAATTTTTTTATGAAATTGCTAAGTTTTTTTTTATGTTGTAGTTAAATGTTAATCTCTGCTGAAAATTTGCTTATATGCTGGTGATTGAATTATTTGTGTAATTTAAAGGAATTATATCAAATTATGTATCTATGGTCCGTATAGTATCCTTTGAGGAAGAAAAAGTTTCAGAGTCAGGTTGAGTCTTTGTAAGTAGCTTTGCAATTGTAGGAAAAGCAATACAAGCATACAAATCCAACTGTGGAAGAGTTGAGAAAATATTTGAAGAACTGGACATTTCAATTGAATCAGAATAAAGGTAAGGAGAAAAGGGAAGATGTTTGGTGTACAATATGAAATACATAAGGTCATCATAAGAATGAATGTCCACTTCTTTTCTAGTACATAAGAGAGGGTATGCCAAATCCTTTATCTTTAGGAGGACTATGGTGTGAGATATGTAGGACACATGGACATGATCCCTATCATTGTCCCATGATGTAAAACTATAAGACAATAATGAAGATTACATTTTTTAACTTTTGTAAGTTATTTGGACATGAAGAAAACAACTGCAAAACCTTGGGGATAATGAAGGAGAGGAATTTAGACACTTATAGGGTAGAGGATGAATTAATGACAAAACAACCTACATAGAAGCTACAATATAATCACATGAAATAATTTCAAGGACAACCAAAGTATAACAATGCACAACAGTGTGCAGTGCCACCACCGTATAGTAATGCATAGTTGCAATATAATCAAGCACCTCAATATAATACATAGTGCATAGATAATCAAGATAACATTTGAGGCTATAGAGGAGGTGGTCATAGAGGAAGAGGATTTGGAGGAGGTCGAGGAATAGTATTTCTTCATAACTTTCAGAAACTTGGACACTATGAAATATATTGTCCATTTCCACCCAAGACAAGTATGCATTTCTGCAAACCATGATACAGAACATTGTCTGATACTTTTGGTAAAGATATAAGAAAAGAGGAACCAGAATAATCAGAATGTGCAATGGATTGCTACGAAAAATAGAGAATAGGATGGGAAGAAGATAAATATAGTTACTAGAGGTGGAGATAAGACATGAGATGATACAGAAAAGAAGAACAAGGATATACACTAGTGGGTAAGGAAGAATGTAGAACCTAAAAAGAAGTTTGATGTGTGCAAAGAAAATGAAACCTTCAAAGAAGCTAGACATGAGATTTTGAAGGAGAGTATTTCATCCACCTCAGGAAAAATATAATATTCCAGATACAAATTTTTTTACATAACTGAAATAAATAGCTAGAATTGGTAGATGAACAACCAAATAACCATAACAACACCACAATAATACCAAAATGATATCAGAATAACACCAGAAAGAGCACTTTGATTACTGAGAGCAATGTTCACTTACCTCTTCGAGGGGGAAAACTCCAGCAGAGCAGAGCTCTATTAAAATAATATCCAAGACAAAAGTTCTCATACCCTCAACTCCTATTTATACTAAGTATGTCTATGAAAAGAACCATCTAGATGAAGATCCTTCTAGAAGTGGAAGCTTCTATTAGGTCTTCTTACATTGGAATTATTCTTCCTTATTGCTAGGCCTTATTAATATTGACTTTTATTACATGGAAATATATTATTATGCCTACGTGAGGGGTTAGGGGGTTAGGTCCCTAAAATGCCCTCCACCTTAAAAATAGCCTTGTCCTCAAGGTTTGAAATGGGGAAATTGTTGCAGAATGGTAGCTTGTACCAGAGTGGCATCTATTGGAGTTGTATCTTTCCACTGGACTAACACTTCCTTGAGGGTTCACTGACATAGACAACGCTCACGCTAGTCCAAAAGTGCTTGTTGTTGTAGAAAAATGGAGCCTTCTTCATCCAACTCGGGAAGGTTGGTTGATTCTGGAACTTAGTTCCAATCACCTTCTTTAATAAGGAAACATGAAAAACATGATGGAGCTTAGAATGAATGGGAAAAGATAACTGATAGGCCACTTATACCACATGCTTGAGAACGGTATAAGGACCATAAAATTTGGGTGCAAATTTTTGACAATGGTTAGCCTTGAGGTAATTTTCCTTGTAAGGTTGCAGTCAAAGAAACACCTGATCCCCTTCTGCAAATTGACAATTGAAGTGACCTTGATTTGCTTTTTTTTTCATGTGATTCTGGGCCATGATCAAATTCTCTTTGAGGGTACAGAGAATAGCCACTCGAAATATAAGCATTTGGTCAACTGCATGGAACTTCGAGACACCTAGAAAATATGAGATAACTGAAGGTGGATTTTGTCCATATACCGCTTCAAAAGGAT
This sequence comes from Picea glauca, assembly GCA_000966675.3. NCBI lineage: Eukaryota > Viridiplantae > Streptophyta > Pinopsida > Pinales > Pinaceae > Picea > Picea glauca. The sequence continues at coordinate 2,127,737 of JZKD02S1672659.1, forward strand.
TCATGTGGGTAGCTATATGGTACAAAGTGTTTTACCACCATTCAACTAGTGGTAACCATTGAGCCCACTAATTATTCCTTTCTGATGAAAAACACCTCAAATATGTTTCCAAACATTTGTTGACAAATTCAGTTTGACCATTAGTCTGGGTATGATAAGTTGTGCTGAGGTGCAATTGGGTGCCTTGAATCTTGAAGAATTATTGCCAAAAATTGCTGGTGAAGTTGGGTTGCGATAAAAAACAATAGAATGCAACATGCCATGAAGCTTGAAGACCCGATCCATGAAAAGTTGAGCCATAGTGGATGTTGTAAATGGGTGTTGAAGAGAACAAAAATGAGCATACTTGGAAAGACGATCAACTACCACCATGATGACTTATTTATTTCCCGATTTAAGTAATCCTACAATACAATCCATAGAGATATCCCTCCAAATATAAGGTGGAATCGAAAGTGGTTGTAGTGTGCCAAGATATTTAATTGTTTCTCCCTTGTTGCATTGACACACATCACATTCAACCACAAAATTACAAACGTCATGTTTCATACCATCCCAGAAAAAAGAACGTTTGACCTGGTCATAGGCTTTGGTAAACCCAGAGTGCCCAGCTGTGGGTGTATCATGAAGCTCATAAAGTACCGTGGATTTAATTTTTGACTGTTTACTTAAATACAAATGTCCTTTGTATCGAAGCTCATCATTGAGCCAAGAGTACCCTAGGGAAACTGGAGAATTGGACTGCAATTGTTGTATCTGATGAGAACTTTTGGGATCTAGTATCCATTCTTGGTGAAAAACTTCGAGCCAATCTGGTACAATGAAGGAGAGAGAAAAAAGGGACCCTTCATCTTCATATTTTCTAGAAAGTGCATAAACTACCACATTGTCTTTTCCTTTCTTGTAAATGATCTCATAATAATATACAAAGAGATTATTCATCCATTTTTGTTGCTCGAGGGAGGAAAGACATTGTTCCATAAAATACTTCAGAATTTTATGATCTTTCTTAATTTGGAAGCATTTCCCCAATAGATAAGGGAGATAAAGATCCACGACATGCATAATAGCCAACATTTACTTGTCATAGATTGATTTTCCAAAATTTCTCTCAGACAATTGTTTATTGGTAAAGGACAAAGGCCTACCCCGTCCACAGATGGGGGATTATTTTTTAGTTCTTCCCCTTCGTCATGGTCAAGTAATTATACAGGGAAAGCATACTATGGTTCTGATGGTCTCCTAGGTTGAATTCGTTGAAATTCAACATTGCGATCTTGTCTTGTTGTGCTTGAACTGCGCGTATCCCCTTCGAGAGGTCTGTAGTAACCATTGTGTACTCAAAACATCTCGGCACACTATGACGACTCACTGCATTGGCCAAAGGTAGGATGTAGTAAGGCAGTATGGTCAAGATCATCTTCACATTTGCTAGGTCATCTCTACACTTGATTCTCTTTTCTGTGACGACTTGATATGGCCCGGATCTACAAGTGGTCTGATGCAGGAGCATCGCTAACTCATCAAGGAGCATTGCCATGACAAGCGAGCCAACGTGGAAGGCAATGAACAGCTAGACAAACTAGCAGAAAGTTTTTAAATTTTCATTCAAGAGGATGCACCAATGTATAAATGCACCATTTATGAAAGCACCTTTTGTATGTTGTATCAGACCTCGAGCCATACTCTCTTGTCTGAAATAGATAGGAGGCATTTATTAGATTTAATGCAGGTAGATAAATGTTTAAGTCTAGATTTGATAGTTTTAGAGTTCGAGAGGGAAAACGGATATAGACACCCTCATTGTATCATTGTAATTATTGAGAGCATTCAGAAGAGAAGAGAAAGTAGAGAATTGTATGAAGAACACCCATGTACAGATATTGAATTAATAGAAGAAGACTTTGATTCAATTTCATGGTTTGAGTTGTTCCTCTGTGTGTTGATATTATGCTCATGGATGTTTTCTTTCTGTCATACATTCACTTTGATATGATGTGTATGGGATTTCATAGTTGAATTGAAATCTGTGAGAGAAAGAAATTAGTTTCAATTGTTTCTCTATTCTGAGCCAAGAGATTCCTACAAAGAGTGCAGTGGAATTTGTCTACAAGGAGTGCGTGACTGTAGGGTTCAAATAGAGGTAACTTTTGTTCTAAGTTCGCCGAAGTGAAAATTTGGCACCGGAGTTGTGCAAGGGGTGCGCAGGCTGGACAAAGACTCAGAGTTGCGATTCTGAGTAAATACATTGAAGACTGCTACTGCAGGAGTGCATAGAGTCAAACAACTTCAACCCTTCGACGTGGTTGAAGATTTGCCACAAGGAGTGCGAGCAAGGTAGTTCTTGTCAAGGACTTAAGGTCAAAGCAAGTTCAGGAGGGACAGGTTTCCAAAGTTATTGGAGAACAACGAAGCCAAGTTGCACGTGCAAGTCCAAGGGAAGCATCGCAGGTTAGCAAGAGAATAGGTGAATGAGTCTCAACAGTGAGGCACTTCGTAAAATATCGTGGATCTACTGAAGAAAGAATGAGTGGATGGAATCCTCGAGGAGATTTTGTGAAGTTCCATGGACTGTTAGATCCTATGGAGGCGTGAGAAGGTTATCGGTGCAACCGAGAGGAGGTTCGAAGCTCAAGAGGACAAGGGCCATTGATCTGAGTTGGAAGAGCCGTCGGATCCGCATGTAGCATCGCACATCAGGGATTTGCAAGGTGAAGAGCTAAGGGTTCACAGCAAGAGTTGCGATATCCCAATCTGCGATATCCCGATATGACCGGAACTATTGATCGTGTGGGACGCATGTCAAGAGATCCCAAAGAGCGGAGTTCAGAGAATCGGGGTTCTCAATGACAGAGAATGCTTGTATGTTGGATTCGCGATCCACGATATCTCGAGGGTGATGTGGCAGTGTAGGACCACAGGTGTTGGTGGAGTACAGGTGGCACCATATCTGGGATCAAGGAAAGACAAGTCCCGATTCCATCGACATCAGGACTCGCGATCCCGCGAGTTCCGAAATCCTGATAGAAGGATAGAAGGTGGAGAAGTGAAGTCCAGACGTGTCTCGAAGAATCGACAAATCGGGATTCGGAGATTGGAGTTTCAATTTGTTGACATTGCGAGTAGTGATTCACCGATAGAGAGAACTCCGATAGAAAGGGGAAGAAAGTCAACGATTGACTCACATCGGGATTCGGGGAATCATAAGGTATAAGGGGTGTGACTACAGAATTCGCGAAATCGCGAATTCCAATTTCCCGATTGGATAAGAGAGATCAGTAAGGAGTTGCTATGGGTAAAGAATTACCAAGAGGGAATTAAAGGAACATTGATTCTCTTCGGGCCGAAGTTAGAGGAGGTCCTGGGGAGAGCGGACGTGTGAGTGGTGGTCTGCGTCAAAGTGGTATCAGAGCAAGGGATTTACTCTTTGTTTTCTGCAACTGGGAGAAAGAAAAAAATTTCACCATGCCACCCAGAAGAGAAAGGCAATCGCCTGATCCGGAGGACAGGGATGTGCGAAGAAGAGGTAGGCCGGCAGGGAATCCAGAGATGGAGAGACATATACACGATCTCAGAGCGAGATTGGAAGACATGGAAGCAATGCAGAGACGCACAACAAATGCTGGAGACTTAAGAAACTTTGAGGGCGAAGCTGAAGCTAAACAACAAGGAGAAGTTGCAGCCGAGGATGCAACAAATGAGTAGTTAATTAAGGTTATCGCTCGGATGAGTTCAAAGACCAAAATGGATATTCCAACTTATGAAGGAAGTCTAGATGCAGAAGAGCTGTTCGATTGGATTTGAGCTCTTGACACCTACTTCGATTATGAGGATATCGAAGAGGATAAAAAGGTAAGGCATGCTGTCATGAAATTAAAGGGACATGCAACATTATGGTGGGACGAGCTTCAGGAAGATAGACGTTCCAAAGGCAAACAAAAGATCAAAAGCTGGGATCGAATGATTGCGAAAATGAAATAAAAATTCATCCCAAGGGATTATCAGATCACACTGTTCAGGAGGATGCAGAACCTGAGACAGAAGTTGATGACAGTAAAGGATTATACTGAAGAATTCTATAAGCTCAATATCAAAGCAGGTCATTGGGAGAGCGATGATGAAAAAGTTTCTAGGTATATGAATGGCCTGAGGTATGAAATTCAAGATGAATTAAGTATGGAAACCATCCGAACAGTTGAGGATGCTTATCAGATGGCCCTGGAAGCAGAAGAAAAGCGGAGCCGAAAGCAAGGACAGCGAGGACGAGGCAAGAGTCAGCCCAGAGGTAAGACAGTTGCCCAGGAGAAATACCAGAAGCCCAAAGAGGAATGGAAGAAACCTCAGGGTAAGGTTGAGAGAGGTGGAACCTGACAGTGAGGACCGCATGCTGAACAGAGGGTGCAACATACAAGGCAGGGTGGCGGTTATGCTGACGCAAACACTTTTCCTCATACTCGAGGTAAAGGAAGAGGCCGAGGCGGAGTAATCACATGCTTCACATGTGGAAAAAATGGGCACAAGTCATTCGAGTGTCGAGAGAAAAAGAAGGATAGCGGAGAAGCTCACATCACTGAAGCTCAGAAGCATGATGTTGAGACGGAAGATGTAGAAGGAGGAAGATCGCTTGGAATGCATAAAGTCCTTTTGACACCCGAGAAGGAGGTGGAACCCTCAGTCCAAAGGACCTGACTGTTTAGAACAACTTGCAAGACCAAGGATAGGGTATGCAAAGTTATCGTGGACAGTGGTAGCACGGACAATCTCGTTTCAACCGAAATGGTGGAGAAACTAGCGTTGGAGACAACTAATCACCCGAGTCCATACAAAGTATCATGGCTGTAGAAGGGACATCAGGTGAGTGTTACGAAACAATGTTTGGTTGAATTTAAAATAGGAGGATATAATGATAATATTATGTGTGATGTTATTCCCATGGACGTATGTCATTTATTGCTGGGTAGACCATGGCAATATGATAGAAATGTGGTTCATGATGGGAGAATGAACACATATACTTTGGAGAAGGATGGGAGGACACACAGGTTGCTTTCGATAAAGGATAAGGAGGTGAATCCGGAAGTAAGCAACACAATACTTCTCATGAGTGGCAAGGAGCTTCTCACAGAGGTTGAGAAGAATGAAGATCCACAATTCTTTGTTGTCAGGAAGCCAAGGATTGTTTTGACCAGCACTAGAGTGGACGATTTGCCGGATGAGATTCATGAACTGCTGGAATATTTTGCTGACATAATAGTGGACAAATTACCTCATTTGTTTCCACCGATGAGAAGTGTGAGTCATCACATAGACCTCATACCAGGAGCGAGTTTACCGAACAAAGCTGCATATAGGTTGACGCCGCAGGAAAATGAAGAGGTCAAGAAGCAGGTCCAGGAGTTGTTGGACAAAGGATTAGTCAGGGAAAGCTTGAGTCCATGTGTTGTTCCGACAGTGCTCAGTCCGAAGAAAGACAGAGGCTGGAGGATGTGTACCGACTCAAGAGCGATTAATAAAATAACCATCAGGTACAGATTTCCATTGCCGAGAATGGATGATCTGATGGATTGCCTGAGTGGGGCAAATTATTTTTCTAAAATTGATCTGAAGAGCTGATATCATCAGATTCGCATGTGGGAAGGTGATGAATGGAAGACAGCATTCAAGACAAATGAAGGTTTGTATGAATGGTTGGTCATGTCATTTGGCTTGACAAACACACCGAGCATGTTTATGAGACCGATGAATGAAGTTATGTGTGAGTTCATCGGGAAATTTGTTGTCGTATATTTAGATGATATACTGATTTTCAATAAGACAAAGGCTGAACATTTGAGGCATTTGGCCATTGTGATGAGAAAGCTACAGCAGGAGAAGTTGTTGATAAATATGAATAAGTCCTCATTTATGAAAACATAACTCATTTACTTGGGTTTTGTTATTTCAACGACTGAGTTAAAAATGGATCCGAGTAAGGTGGAAATGATTAAAAATTTGGCATCACCCAAAAATGTTTTTGAGGTGAGGAGTTTCCATGGTTTGGATAGTTTCTACCTAAATTTCATTAGGAATTTTAGTGGAATTAGCGCAGCAATGATGGATACAGTGAAGAAGAGACATAAGACTTTTCATTGGACAACGGAGGCTGAAAAGAGCTTCAATCTGTTGAAGCGGAAGATCACAGAGCAACCAATTTTGGTGTTGCCAGATTTCAAGAAGACATTTCAAGTGAAATGTGATGCCAGTGGGTATGCCATATGAGTGGTCTTGAGCCAAGAAGATAGGCCAGTCGCATACTTCAGTGAGAAGATGGATGAAGTGAAACTGAAATAATCCATGTATGATAAAGAATTTTATGCTATCATACAAGCGTTGAAGAAGTGGAGGCACTATCTGATCCCGAAGGAATTTTTTCTGTATAGTGATAATCATGCATTGTAGTTTGTGAGTGAACAAGAGAAGTTGAATCAAAAACATGCAAAATGGGTAGAGTATATGCAGAAATTTACGCAGACTGCCACTCGCGCGTCCGCTCTCACCAGGACCTCCTCTCACCTCGGCCCAAAGAGCGTCAATGCTCTTTTAATTCCCTCTCGGGAATTCTTTACCCACAACAACTCCTTACTGATCTCCCTTATCCGATTGGGAAATCAGAATTCACGATTTCATGAATTCTGTAGTCACATCCCTTAAACCTTATGATTCCCTGAATCCCGATGTGAGTCAATCGCTAACTTTCTTCCCCTTTCTATCGGAGTTCTCTCTATCAGCGAATCGCTACTCGCGATGTCAAAAAATTGAAACTCCAATCTCCGAATCCCGATGTGTTGATTCTCTGAGACACGTGTGGACTTGACTTCTCCACCTTCTATCCTTCTATCAGGATTTTGGAACTCATAGGATCGCGAGTCCTGATGTCGATGGACTCGGGACTTATCTTTCCCCGATCCCAGATATGATGCCACCTGTACTCCACCAGCACCTGTAGTCCCACACTGCCACATCACCGTCGGGATATCGTGGATCATGAATCCAACATACAAGCATTCTCTGTCGTTGAGAACCTCGATTCTCTGAACCCCGCTTTCTGGGATCTCTTGACACGCGTCCCACACGATCAACGGTTCCATTCCTATCGGGATATCGCGGGTTGCGATATCACAACTCTTGCTACGAACCCTCGGATCTTCACCTTACGAATCCCCGATGTGCGATGCCACATGCGGATCCGACAGATCTTTCAACTCGGATCAACGACCCTTGTCCTCCTGAGCTTCGAACCTCCTCTCGGTTGCGCCAATAACCTTCTCATGCCTCCATAGGATCCAACGGTCCATGGAACTTCGCGAAATATCCTTGAGGATTCTGTTCGCTCGTTCTTTCTTTAGTAGATCCACGATATTTTACAAAGTGCCTCCCTATTGAGACTCATTCACCTATTCTCTTGCTAACCTGTGATGCTTCCCTTGGACTTGCACGCGCAACTTGGCTCCGTTGTTCTCCAATGACTTTGGAAACCTGTCCCTCATAAACTTGCTTTGACCTTAATTCCTCGACAAGAACTACCTTGCTCGCACTCCTTGTGGAAAATCTTCAACCACGTCGAAGGGTTGAAGTTGTTTGACTCTGCGCACTCCTGCAGCAACAGTCTTCAATTTCTTTACTCAGAATTGCAACTCTGAGTCTTTGTCCAGCCTGCGCACCCCTTGCACGGCTCTGGTACCAAATTTGCACTTCGACGAACTTAGAACAAAGGTTACCTCTATTTGAACCCTGCAGTCGTACACTCCTTGCGGACAAATTCCACTGCACTCTTTGCAGGAATCTCTTGGCTCAGAATAGAGAAACAATTGAAACTAATTTCTTGCTCTCACAGATTTCAATTCAACTATGAAATCCCATACACAGCATATCAAAGTGAATGTATGACAGAAAGAAAACATCCATAAGCATAATATCAACACACAGAGGAACAACTCAAACCATGAAATTGAATCAAAGTCTTCTTCTATTAATTCAATATTTGTACATGGGTGTTCTTCATACAATTCTCTACTTGTTCTTCTCTTTTGAATGCTCTCAATAATTACAATGATACAATGAGGGTGTCTATATCCATTTTCCCTCTCGAACTCTAAAACTGTCAAATCTAGACTTAAACATTTATCTACCTGCATTAAATCTAATAAATGACTCCTATCTATTTCAGACAAGAGTGTATGGCTCGAGGTCTGATACAACATACAAAAGGTGCTTTCATAAATGGTGCATTTATACATTGGCGCATCCTCTTGAATGAAAATTCAAAAACTTTCTGCTGGTTTGTCCAGTTGTTCATTGCCTTCCACGCTGGCTCGCTTGTCATGGAAATGCTCCTTGATGAGTTAGCAATGCTCCTGCATCATGTCGATGGAGAGGCTTGCACTCCTCTCATTGATGATGCTTGAATACTTGCAGACATTACTTTCTCGACCATGAGATCGATGAGAACTTCTTCAATGATCTTCTCCATGATGCTAATCTTGTCTGACTTACACGCTTCGATCGGATGGATGAATGAATTCACAAAACGATATAACTGATGTCGATCTTACTAATCATAGCGCAGTAGCAATGATTTATCTCTGATACAATTCACAAAAGTTTTCTTGGTGCAATAGTTGATGGAATAAGTACGCAACAATGTAACAAATCTCTCCAATGGGTGTGAAGCCTTCATTAATTCAGTTATGCCCATTCTGGCACAGTGCCAATAGTCTAATGGTGGGATTTCTGACCATAAATTTCATTCTAACCATCCAGGGCATCGATCTAACAATTATACTATTCCCAATGGGTATATTTCTTCACCATGGAAAAGTGCCATGTGACGTTGTTTTGATATCCCAACGAAGTTCTTGTTTTGAAAATTTTCCTTCTGCAAAGTTCCCTCTAGAACCTTCTGTAACTTTTTGATCTTTTCTCTCTTCTTGTTGAGATTTCAAGCCTTCTTTCTGGTGAGCTTCTTCTCATTATTCCTCTTTCCATTTTGATTCTTGTCTTCTTTTGGCATAGTAACTTCGCACTGTTGATATTCCTTCGTAGGGTGCATGGGTAATACTTATTCTCTAGCTAGGGTAGATTCTCTACTCTCCTATATAGATAGGTGTCTCAAGTCCTCGTGTTTCCTTTCAACTTTGACATCCAAGTCTCTGGTCCTAAATAACTTCGATTTGTTCTCCTATTTTCAATCAACTATTCGATCCTCCTAGTCATGAAATCTTTTAATTCTTTCTTTTTCTGCTCTAAGACTTCTTCTTCTTTCCTTCTAGCCTAATCCTTTTCAATCCAAGGTTTTCCTAGTAACATATCAAATGGGGCATTGTTCTCAATAAATTTAAAAACATCAAAATCTTCTTCTGTCGATGTTCCATGAGAACTCATAGATGTCTGGGTAAGTCTTCCACATAGGGTTATCATCTTTCCTCTAAATAATCCTATTCCTCCTAATGAAGGAATCATAGCAAGCTTTCCTAAGATTTCTCAAGTTCTTTTTGTCATTATATTCACCTGTGTTTCCTCATCTAGAACACAGTCAATGTAGAAGTTTCCTTTTCTTACTTCTATTTTTTCTTTCTCTTTTAAGATCTTTGATAGATTAGTATCTCGGTGGTCATTCAGGGTTTATTTCATCTGTAATAGTACAATATTTGATTCCTTTTTGGGTTCTTCCAAGGTCTCAGTTTCTTAACCTTTCTTAGGGTCTACATGTTCCATATTCATTTTTTCAAGATTAACAATCATTCTAGGGAAATACAAAACCTCATGGTACATGGCTTTACAACAAAGACAACTAAATCTTCTACCAGGGAATTCCTTAGCAAGATGTCTCGATATTCTGCAATTGTAATAAAGGGTTAATCCTCTCTTTCTCTTAAATGATCCCCAACCTTTCCTATACTATGCAATAGGATCATAGTAGTTAACCTGCAAAAAAATATTTTTAGGATCCTACATCCATTTGTTAGTCCTAACATTCTTTCTATGCATAGGTATAACATATCTTTAACTATTCTTATCATATCTATTCATATCAAATCTTATTTCATCTAGTTGTGCCCTACTTTTCAAGTTGGGGAAAAATTTATCAAACCTACCCAGATCCATACTTTTGAAACAAAAATTTCCACTATTCTTACCTTTAACAAAGCATAAAGCTTATAGATCTTACCTCTTTTCTTCAGATCAGACTTCATTTCTTAGCACAGAGCTTTCACAAATTAAGTAGGATGTTGCGCAGTAGGGCAACAAATCTATGCACAGATATTTCACAGTTTCATATCAGATATTCGCACAAAGCTCCTTTTCCCTCAGTTCCCAACAATCACAGTTTCAAGTCCCGACAACAGAACCATTTGTTGGCACAGGGGCAGACCCAGGGTTCAATGCTACAACAACACACCAACAAAACCCTAACTACCAGCCCTTTCGGCAACACCTGTGAAGTAGATGAAGTCTCACCCAAGGTATAGGTAGGGGTGGTTGCAGGACTCCAGTGTATGCAACCTTAGCTGGGACACATATATGTGATTGTAACACATTGAAAAATCACTTAGCAATATAGTTCATTAATGTTTAACTAGTATCTACTTCGCAGGTAAAACCCTAATTACAGAGCATCACAATATTCAACCAGATCTAGCATCTAGCAGCACTTAGCATGATGAAACAGATTAGATCTAGAAGATTCAAGCACTAAGCACATTCACGCAGGTCAGATCTAGCATTTACTCTCATTATTAAGCACAAAGAAACAACAGGTCTACCTATCATTCATCTATATCAAAGAACTAAGGAAGTAAATATATAAACACATCAACACATCGCACCAAGAATTCACAACATAGGATGTACATGGTTCACCCCCACCTTGGGGCTATGTCCACCACCTCTTTAGCTTCTTCGTTATCTTTCTTCAATCTTCTTACATGCACAGAGACTTGAGATCAACTTCTCAGAGGACATGAGATCTGCGCACTCTTCGCTAGATCCTCCTTCCCCAATCTAGGTGACAACACAAAACCTACATACAGTCCCTTACAACCACTTGCACTCAGCCTTGCAAACATACACAAAGCACTTATAGTTGTTACTTGTAGTCAACACCACTTACAACTGACTCGTCATTCACACTTAGCCATTCATACTCACTACATCACCTAGCATCAATTTATACATTACAAAATTGGGCATAAACATGGGTAAACCCATGGGCCGACATCTCCATACCCGTTACATTATCCCAAATCCTAAAAATCCCTAAAAGGGGGCCAAGATCCCATGGTCTCCACTTCGTCTTGTGCTCTTCCTTCTACAACCTATCGAAGTCCCAAAAATAGGTCTAACATGACCAAGGATCCTCAAAACTTGGTCAAGGGCCAACATGGGTCCTACCAATCTGACCGCCCTGGCCTTCTCAATAGGACACACTCACTAGTAATGTGGATCTCCACATTTCCAACATATAGTATTCGGTCAAGTACGCTTAGTCCTTGAAGTAGAAGTTGTTGTCCTACCAGCTTGAGATCCTGGTCTATTCTGTTGAACAAGCCTAAATTGTTGTTGCTGAAGCGATGATCTTCTGTATGGAGTCCTCTGTTGAGGAGTCGGTCATCATGGTCTCACGAACATGGGTCCTATAGATGTATCTCGATACCTTGATGTATGTATGGCTAGTGTCTGATGTTGTTTCACTCTTGATGTCGTCTGTCCAGTTGGTCTTCCAGGAAGACTTCCCTAAGCCTCACTGGTCAGTTCTTCCTCAACTATGACAGTCTTCTGGACTACATCATGCAACTTCTGAGGCATTAGGATCCTCACCTTCACACGAATGTTTAAGTTAAGGCTGAACACAAACTTGTTGACCTATAGATTGTTTGTGTTCATATGTGGAGCATACCTAAGCAACTCCATGAATCGGGCCTCATACTCTGGCACCGTATGACCACCCTGGTGTAATACATTGAACTCATTGAGTTGGCACTCAATGAATTACTCTAACAAATACCTCTCCTAGAACTGTTCCTCGAACAATTCCCATGACATGTCTTCGACGACCATGTTTATTTGAGGTAGGAGCATCTTCCACAATAGAAGAGCACTCCCCTTTAGCTGAAAGACTACCATGCAGACTTTTATGTTGGAGGTGTAGTCACTAAGTGAAAATCACATCGCCATGTTATCCAACCATGCCTCGGAAGATGAGTCGGTTGTGGCACCCATGAACTTGGGAAAATTCACCTTCTTGAGTTCTCTGTGAATGCTACCACTTCCACCTGGAGTGCATTATGAACCCTCATTGGGTAAAGGCACCCTGGCCTCATCTCTATATAGTTCCTTAATCAAGGCCTCTGACATCCTCTGAAAGGACCTCATCAAACCAACCACATCTCCCACTGCAATAAGTTTTTTCTTAAGGACTTTTTCCTCTCATTGGGGATTAGAACCCTCTGGCATGGATGCCACTAGGGGTTTCACACCTTGTTACACATGATTTTGGTCACTCTGGTGATGTTTCTACAAGTGATGTATTTAGGCTCCCATAAGAACTTTTTTCCTAAGAAAAGTGATTGCTATCTTCTTCCAAAAACATATTTTTAAGATGAGTTCACAAGGTTCCTATATTATAGGGTGCGAAAATCCTCCATTCTTGTAGGAAACCTACACTTGGGGTGAAAACAGTTCGCAATATTCTCCATAGATAGGGTGCGGACCTGTTTTCAATCTTGAAAAGGAGAAGAGGTCACAAAGGTTCTAGAAGGGGATCTTCTAGAAAATGAGTTGGCATTCACATGGTTGGCATCCTACTGAATTCTTAGATTTAATGGAATCATCCTCATCCATGTAACCATCTTTCTTTCTCCTATATATTGAAAGCTTTCTCATGGAAAAGGTTAAGCAATATTGAATGGAGAATTGGTGAAAGGATTGTGTGAAGAACCCTGCTTGGAAAGAAGCTTGGAGACTTTTTTTGGTCTATCAAGTTGCATCAGACCTTCTTCATGCTAAGATAGAGCAAGTGTGTGTTTTGGAACCAAGGATCACTGAAAGAAATCTTGTGACATCAAAGCGATCCAGTTGTATCTTCTACTTTCAATTAATATAATACAATGGCATGTCCCTTTCCCATAAAATCTCTCTTAGTTTATTGCATAACTCCTTGATCATATGCATAGGTTGGCATTGAATATACTTTGCTATCTTCACTTTGGTTGGGTTGTGTTGTCTTGGACTTGAATTCACAAGAGCACAAAAGTGAAGCGGGAATAACAGAGAACTAAGGAAGCAATATTAAGGTATGTCACTCATTCATCCTTGTTAGTAGATTCAATGACTACAACTTAGGGAAAGAGTCATGTCCTGTCCTATTTTGTTCTAGATCTAGGTGGATCTAGGGAGATATGTTAGTGTCCACACCTATTGATTTATCTGATAACAAAATTGGTGACTCCACTAGGGATACAACCCATTTTAGTGGTTTTTTCCTGGACATTTTCTCTTAACCTAGCATTTTTCATTCCCAATCAATCTCTGAGTCTTAAGGAAACCCTTACAGACTCCCTGAATCCAGAAGTTCCCTAAGAAGTTTTGTATTTTTTCCAAAATTTTCTCGATTATAGACCTTCTCGCACTGCACCCTTTTGTAGCCTGCGAGAATCACTAAAGTTTGCACCCTGATGTTCAGTTCAGTGTGAACTTCTCACAGTCTCCCTGTGTCTAGCCTATGAGAATCCTTGATTCGTGCACTGTGCCCCACTCTCAGCCTGCGAACTCACTTGTGAAAATTTTGTAATAAGTCTTTTGTGTCCTCAGATGCCCAGATTTTTTTGTATGTCTAGGAAGAACTTCTCTAGCCATTGATTGAATGATTCTTGACTCCAAATCTCGTGAATGATTAGTTTTCGGAAATCGAAAGCTCTTCTTGATCATTTTTCTCAATTTTTACCTCTTGACCTTTTCTTAACAAGGGTATAATCTCTGGTTTTGAAATCCGAGTGCTTTTTTGGTCAGGAGCCTTTCATTTGTTTAAAAGTTGAGATCAATTGTCCTTTTCAATTGCTTATTACTTCGAAAACTGTTACCCATGTGCATTTGAAGAGACTAGTCTTGTCAGTTTGTTATTTTATCTTAATTGAAAGATTTGTTTGGGTGTTTGTTGTGTATTTCTTTTTCATTGGTTGCTTGTTTTTTCTTAGTTCCATCCATGTTGTTTGGTTTCTAATGAAAAATTAAAGACATTTTCTTTTTTAAAGAACCCTTGTATTCAAAAAATATTGGCATTCAAGTATTGAAATGCAATTAATAGAGAATTTGCATTGTTCATGATTGTTTGATATTGAATTTCAGAGAAGATCATACATCGTAGTTCACATTGTCCAAAAAACTCCTCTTTCCCTCTTGTAAATAGGATTCATCGAACAAAGAATTTGTATCATTCATCCTTATTTATGCATTGTTGGGTCAGAGTATCACACAACATCGGTTTCATTTCCATCTCCTTTTGAGTAAAAACAACCTTTAATAATATTGCGCAATTTTAAAATTCAACTAGTAACTTTTTCTAGGGCTCTTTTACACCAACACTAGCTAGGCTAGAGCTTTGAAATAGGAAGTGAGACACACTCTCAAAAACACAAAACACACAATATCATCTTGTGATAAGGAGTGTCAAATTCCATTTGCAACATTTTGTCTTGGGAAGCCCTTCTCACACAAGAGTTAAACCTAAGGTCACATCGCGATTGACAGAGTTACTCACCCTGCTTTATTGATATCGGTGTAGACATTGCATGTATTACGGGGGTTACTTGAAGGTATACCCACAACGATGAGTGGACCCCTTGCATGTGGATCAGAATGTCGACGGTTCCCCTAGGCATCATTTTTTGTGGTGGTAACCTTAGTAGCCTATCTTCTTAGGGTCTTACACAAGGTGACTGTGAAGGGGTAAGTCTTCATGGTACCTGGAATTGACATTGGGCAGACTCACTCAGGCTCCTTGGAGGGTATACCAATGATTATGTGTGGGAGCTTTCACTAGGGTGTAAGTCCATTAAGTAGATCATCAACATAACCTTTCCACCCTAGCCCATCCCCTTCTTGTCTTGTCGTTGCGACATTGGATTTCATCACCAACTAGTGACTTCGGAATTGCAAGGTCTTGTTTGCTTGGTTTTGATTCCTAGATTTTACTAGTGCATGCCATTTGTTTACCCAAGTTGGCCTTAGAATTTATTTCATAAGATTCTAACTCGATCATAATTGACCCTCCACGTCAGTCACATAGAATGCAAGGATTACCCACAGAAGATCTGGAAGGTTCTCAACCCTTGCCTACCAAATCACTGAAGGGCTCTCCTCAATAGAGTGAAGTCCAAGACATTGCCACTCCACAAGTGGAAAGAACTAACTCTCTAGAATGGTTTTGAATTACCAATTCTTGAGAGGACTTTTGACTTCCTCCTGACTTTAGGAGACGTATTGTGCAAGTGAATTCTTCTGGAGATTTAGTTGTTCAGTCTTCTGGATCACCAACTGGACCTTTCATAGGACCTGAGGGTCAAGATCCTTTCTGGACTACTAGCATTTTTAGATGGGATCTCTTTGGCTCAGGAGCAGGCGTTGATATCACTGTCACACCTAAGCTACCTGAAACATCTGATCCAGAGGCTTCACCAGCTGACCACATCTTGACTATCCCCCTACAAATGGTCCATCACATAACGGTCCCAGATACTACGAGTCCTCACACCAGGACTACAATGGCCAACCAAGACCCCATTGGCACATCACTTTTGCCTAGATTCACCCCAACACGTCCACCCAGATATCATGCATTGAATGCTTCTATTCCCGCTCCTACACAAATATCGTCCGGGACTCCTGGAAATTCTACTCCTTCTAGGCACGATATTCCCGATTTCATTCTAACACTTCCTCCACCCCCTTTTAGAGGACCTCTTCCATCTTCTATTGGAGGAACTGATCCTAGTGGCACCATCCCATCTTTCACACCTAATTACCAGATTCCTGTTGGTGGACAATTTCACCAAGGAGGCCAAACTCAACCCCCTTTTGTAGGAAAAATCCCAATTGGGACGCAACCCCTGATTAGAGGGAAAACCCCACCTACCCCACCCTATGGACAAAAAATACCTCCATCCTTGGCCCAATATTAGAATTATTCAACATAATCCTCACTTGACTGGGGGGTAACAACCTCAAGTTATCTCCAACATACCCCCCCGTATAGGCCAACCTTATCCAGGTACATCTAATCCTATTTGGGGCTTGAATGCTCAACCCCACACTCCTGTTCAAGTGTACAAACCTATGAATTACTTGCCTCCACACCAACAACTGAACCTGGTTGGATATTCACACTATATGCATACTGCTTATGGTCCTATTGGTCTACCGACGAGACTCCCTCCCCAAAGTCACCAGTACCCACATGTGAATAGACAGTTACCCTTCTTAGCCACAATGGACCTCCTGGATCTATCAAGAATTTTAAATGATCCAATCTGTCACTCTCCTCAATAGACCACCATACCGGCCAAACTACCATCCAACATCCCTAAATTCAATGGTAAACCAGGAGAGGACCCTAACAATCATGTAATGACTTTTCACCTTAGGTGCTCATCCAAATCCTTGATGGATGACTCTATTCATTTATGTATTTTTCAGATAACCCTCACAGGTTCCACCGCGAAGTGGTATATAGAATTACCACAAGGATTCTTCACCGACTTCAACACCCTCACTATGGCTTTCCTCACCCACTAACAGTTACCGATGCTCTACAAAACGGGAACTGAAATTTTGAGTTCTTTCAAACAAACCAAATCCACTCATATCTCTGATCACATTCATGAGTGGTGACGAAGACATTGTCTCATCAAACTCAAAATTCATGACTAGTTGCTGGCAGAGTGGTTCACGAAATCATTCGTGAACGACATCGCTCGTGACATTTCCATGGGTGGAGTTGTCACAGAATAATAGGCAATCAGTCGTGCCCAATACCTAGACCTCGTTTACTAACAAACGGGTACTCTTTACAACTTACTCCCAGACGAACCTCATCCTTCTACTTCTGCTACTTCAACCACTCCCGGTGCTTCTCATGCAGCTGATGGTGTGATTAGCACTTTCCATGCCCAACCACATTCCATCCAGACCTCTGGAAACAACCCCAAATCAATTTCTTCTAATGTTCAAAATTCTCCATCTCCTACCCCTCCCACCTAAAAGACTTCTGAGGTAAATTCTGTTCAATCTACCCCCGCTGGAAAAAATAAATCCAAAAAAGGAAAGGGTAAGAACAAGGAGGATAAAAATAATCCGCAAACTAAGAAAACAAAAACACCACCTGTTGATGATAGGGATAAACACAAACCCCAATACCCTTGTCTTATCTGTGGTGATGATCACTACACTAAGGATTTCCCAAGACAAGCCAAGGTTACTAAGTTCCTTCAAGGGACCCAAAACTCTCCCACTTTGGTCGTATTGTCTCAACCCTTCCCTTCTCAAAAATAGGCCCAATTGGTCATTCATGACCAACCTTCCCCCTCCAATACATCCTATGTCTTAATGTGTACACGTAATTCAAAGAAGAATGACATCACACTTACCACTCGAGCCAAAGATTATTCTTCCTCCAAAGAGAAGGTTGATGTAATACCTCCTTCGTTGGTCCAACCATCTCCCATGACCCCACCTACCAATAGTCCTCTTCATCTCAAACAACCGAGTCTAGATATAGTCCTTCGCCTTCCTCCAAAGGGCATCGTTCAAAAATTGGCTTTCAATCCTCATGCACATGCTACCAATAACTATAGTATTGTCGAATATCTAGCCCAAGCACCATCCGCGATGTCAACCCTCAAAGTCCTTCAGAGTTTTCTTATACAACAGAAGGCACTGTTGAAAGCTATTGGTGGAATCGACCCTACAGATACAAATTTAATGATTTTTGACTTGGAAGATCACATTCCAAGGTTACCCCCTCAGCTTTCTTTCCAAATACAAGTTATTGTCTATGACAAAAACATTTGCAGAACAGTTATTGATGAGGGTGCCTCGATGTGTGTCATGTCTATTACCTGCTGGAAAGCCATCAGCTCTCCTCCTTTGACTGAATCACACAATACGATCAAATCCTTCAATGGCTCTGGTTTTAATCCTTACAGTGTACTCCCTTCATTGCCTATTACGTTAGAAGGCAAACTGATCAACATTGAAGTGGAGTTATTTGACGCTCCTCTCGATTACAACCTTCTACTTGGCCATAGCTGGATCGATTCCATGCGCGTAGTTGTGTCCTCTCTTTTCCATGTCATGCATTTCTCACATCAAGGAAAAGTAGTTACCGTAGACCAATTGGCCTTATTTCACTCCGATGCATGTACCAACAACATACCATTCATTGCAAAACCCCCCTGGATATGAGAATGTCAGTGTTGGTCTTCTTAAAGATTCCTCATTGATGGGTACTTTCCCCATCCCACCACCTGATGTTCCACATCCATTTGTTTCCTTAATAAACATGATCTCCACCTCTATTCACAGAACCCCTGTGTCTTACGACCCATGGATGGTACCCAACCCATGTGATCATCTTCATTATGGCGACGAAATGCATTTGAGTCCGATCGAATCCTCTTATCAAGCCATTCAATCGACAACCCTTTCGACCCCCTCTCTTGGTGATTTATCTCCAGATCCATTTCGTGTCATTTTTCCCATGGATGAGATGATTATGTCTGTTATTTCCATGGAAAAAACCCCTTGGGATGATGGACATCATCATTCCATCCTCTTCCTGGAACAACACACTATTGAGGGTTACCAACGGATCTCGACCCCATCTACCATTGTCGTCATTTCTACCATTCCCAATTCTACACATGATCTGTTCTATGAAGGGAACTTAAGTAACATCTCACCCACCCTTCCCCTCAACATATCCCTAAAACCTGGAATTGTCGAAAATGTGCATATCAGAGCTTCATGTTCCAATGACGAAGTTGTCACCTACATGTCTCTTTTCTAAGAATTTTGTGACGTCTTCGCACAGAGCTATGAAGAAATGTCAGGTATTGATTCGGACATTGTGGTACATGAAATTAAGACATACCCGGATGCTAAACTCGTCTGGCAACGAATTCGTTTGTTCCACCCATGTAAAGTAGTTGTTATCAAGCTTGAAGTTGAGAAACTTCTTAAGGCTATCTTCATTTACCTGGTGGCTCTAACTCACTGGGTTTCCAATCTTGTTCCAATTGACAAGAAATAAGGCAAAATCTGCATGTGTGTTGATTATAGGGACATTAACAAAGCTTGTCCTAAAGAAAACTTTCCTACACCCTTCGTTGACCAGATCATCGACAATTGTGCCGAAAGTGAAATCTTCTCTCTGATGGATGTTTTCTAGGGATATAATCAAATCAATATCATACTAGCGGACCAACACAAGACCGCTTTTATTTGTCGTTGAGGCACTTTCGCCTATCGAAAACTCCCATTCGATTTAAAGAATGTTGGTGCAACTTTTCAACGTGCTATGTCTTACACCTTTCATGACATAAAGAACATTGTGCAGCCATATCTTGATGACTTACCTGTCCATTCCATGTGCCATGTAGATCATCTGATACACCTCCGTGCCATTTTCCTTTGATGTCGGTTTTACCATATACGCTTGAATCCCCACAAATGTGTTTTCTGTATAGAATTCGGTCGATTTTTGGGCTTTATTGTTTCCCATCACAGGATCAGGGTAGATCCGTTGAAGGTCAAAGAAATTCTCAATATCCCTCCTCCTTCCTCACTTCGCCAGTTACAAAGTTTGCAAGGGAAGGAAAAATTTCTTCATCGTTTCATCCCAAACTATGCTGAGCTAACTCTTGGATTTACGTGACTGCTCAAGAAAGGTTTTGAGTTCGTATGGGATACCACTGCCAACAAAGATTTTGAATCTTTGAAACTGTCTTTGACACGTACCCCCCTACTCTTCCCACCTGATTACAGTCGGGATTATTTCCTTTACCTTGCAGCCTCAGACTATGCCATTGCTATGGTTTTCATCTAGAAAGATGATTCTCATGATGAACATGTCATCTATTACTTGATTCGGAGTCTCACGACTACCGAAACCAAGTATTTACATGTTGAAAAACTGGCCTTGGTAGTCGTCCAAGATGTTCAACGTTTCCGACATTATATCCTTTTATGAAAAACTATGGTGATTTCTAACTGCAACCCTATGAAGCTCATTCTTACACATCAATTGCTAGGGGGGAAATACTCTAAATGGATCGTAATACTCCAGGAGTTTGACATAGAATTCGAATGCACTAATTCCAAGAAATCCTTGGTGTTCGTCGAATTGATATGTGACCTTCCCTGCTCTAAGACGAAAAATGTAGCAGAAGATTCATTACCCGATGAATCCCTTTTCCTGATAAGTTTCGATGACCTTTGGTATGGAGATATCATCATATATCTATAGACCCAAACTTTTTGGCCCAATTTGTCTAGCACTGACTACCGTCGAATATGCTACCAAGCTCGTCAATATATTATCCTCAATGATACTCTTTATCGTCGTGGGATTGAATCCATTTTTCGACACTGCCTCATGTTTGACAAAGCCGAGAAAGTCCTGAATGATTGCCATTCTGGAGCCTGTGGTGGTCACATGTCTGGGTATGCTACTGCCCAGAATATCTTATGAGCATGGTATTTTTGGCCTTCTTTATTCAATGATTTTATAATTTCCATCCAAAAATGCCATGCTTGCCAAAAGTACAACAATAAAATATGATCACACCCCGCTCCTCTACACCCTGTGGTCTCCGTTGGTCCTTTTTCGAAATGGGGTATTGATTTCATGACATGTCACCCTCACTCGTTCGGGGGGCATGGATACATTATTGTAGCCATAGATTATTTTACGAAATGGGCCGAGGTGATGCCAACATTCGATAATACCTGAAAGACTACAACATTATTCGTATTCAATCACATCATTTCTCATTTTGGTGTTCCTCAGGCTATCATTTCTGATCACGGTAGCCACTTTAGAAACTTCATGATGTCTAAACTCACTGAAAAGTTGGGTCTTCACCATGAAAACTCAACACCCTATTACCCACAAGACAACGATGAAGTTGAAGCAATAAACAAGGCCTTCATTACCATGCTTCGACGAATGATAGGGATTCACAAAATGAATTGGCACACGATGTTGTTTTCAGCATTGTGGGCTTACCAGACATCCGTTAAGTCTGCTACTGGGTTTACACCATTCCAGTTAGTCTATGGTCTAGAAGCCATATTTCCGATTGAATGTGAGATACCCTCCTTAAAACTAGCCGTCAAACTTCTCCCGAACACTTCTATCGAAGAAGAACGTCTCTTGTATCTTATGCAATTAGACAAAACCCGTCGCGATGCCACCCTGGTTATAGAAGCCCAGAAGAAATGCATCAAATCCTAATATGACAAGCATGTCAAGCCACGAGTTTTCTTCAAAGGTGATATGGTTCTTCTTTATGAACAAGATCGGGATATGCTAGGAGATGGAAAATTTGAAGCTATGTGGCGAGATCCTTATATCGTCAGACGAGTTTTCGAGAAAGGAGCTTACAAGTTGGTGGACTACGACGGTATCCCTTTGAGTGAACCCATAAATGGGTTGTACTTAAAGAAGTACTATTCCTAATATCACCTATGCATGAGTGCTTGTATTTTATTGTATCATACTTTTTGTGTGTTACTTTAGTATGCTTTTTTCATTATTTGGTATCTACCCCCGACCGCTTATCTTACGTTGTGCTTGGTTTCCAGATGTCAGAGTCTTCGCTACCCCACATTGGTTTTGTCGATGGTGCTAGTCATAGTACTCAGAATCTTACTTCTGCTGCATAGGCAATTTATGCATCTACAAACGAACTTATCAGTCTGCGAGGTGTGTGCCTTGGTTGTGCGACCAATAATATTGCAGAATATAGAACCATCATTGAACTGTTGATTGATTTTATTTCACTTTCTATCTTCCACCTGGTTATATGACTCAATTCGCAGCTAGTAATACTAAAGCTAAGTAATGTCTATGCTATTTGAAGTCCTACTTTATTACGGGTATATTTACGAATTCACCTCTTGGAACGTTATTTTGATTATATTGAGTATCAACACATTCCTAGATGTCTAAATACATTGACTGATGCATTATCTAACTATGTGTTGGATAGACATTTGGGACTTTTATAAACCAATCACACATTACATGTATAACACAACACAAGATAAGTCGGTAGAAGCCGTATATATGTATATAACGATCAAATTCTTTTAGAAAAAGTTTATGTCCAAGGGCCAAAATCTCAAAATGTGAAGCCCACAGATTATACAAAATAGTGTCATGGATGACGCTCACGATAACACACAACTTCTCAAGCCACCCTACGAAGAAGTTGACTGAGGGACTCAGACATGCCCACAGTATGACGCTGATAATGTCTCGAAATCTCCCCAATAGCAATATCTGGGACATCTGCGGTCAACCCCTCTAAGTTCTTCTCCAATGTATTGTAGTCTTTGGCATCCCATCTTGCCACTAGAGCAGCTTCTCGTTGCCATTGAATATGATATGTTCCCAGAGGTTGATATGGCCCCACATCTGTGTCATCAAAAAGAGTTTTTTTATTAGTTATTGGATAAACACAAAAACATTTCATATGATAAAAATTACAAAAACATTTAAAAAGAACAAAATGTGTACGTCTTACCTAGGTCACCCCACTGAGCATCCTCAGGCAGGGCCAAATCTGGATCCCCTCGAAAATCCAAACCAGCTTATGCGTAGTCGTCAATCATCAACATCTGGGGCCACAACTAGTCGAAAAATGAATCATTATACTTGATGATAGGCCCTGCTACATGTCAAGCCATGAGGTTGCACCACCTCATCATCCTCAGATCCTGTGGGGACGGTAAACCCCAGTCAAACTGTAATCGCAGCAGTGGGACCCTCTCGAGGAAAAAGGACACCAAAAGTGATTCATACCCAAACTGCTTCAAGTTACCCTTTCTGCACTTCGTCAATTGCCTCTTCATACTGCGGAGAATTTCATCCAACCAGTTGAAGACATGAGGCTCTGTTCACTCTATGGCGTATTGGAAGTAGCTTTGGAGAGCCATGTGCGGAGCCGTGCTCCCAGCCATATGTGAAATAGTAAACAAAATGGTGCGTAGGGTCAAGTCTTGGACCCCCTAAATAGAAACCTTACCCTTGCTTCTCTCTACCTTGGGAACACAGTATTGGTGAAAATAATCACTCATAGGGAGTCCACCACCTTGGCCACCGGTCAAAGTAGCATTGTATCCACGCTACGACAACCCTATTAGAAAATAGATATCCTCGATATCTAGGGTCAATGTATGGACTCCCATGTGAAATAACTATTGGTCCAGGTCCCACATATGGACCAGGTATTCCAACAATCGGAGTTGGGCTCTCATGCCTGGAATCCTGAAGAATTTCAATAGCCCACAGTCCCAGAGGGCAGCGACTGTACCCAGGTAATTCCCGGCAATGACATCATTTTCCTCATGTTCTCTTTCTCACCACTCCAACATTGCGATGGTCAAACACATGCACAAGAGCCATGAGAGAAGAGTTAGCAACTGGTTCCAAACTTTTGCATAATTTTTATTGAGCAAAACATAACCTTAAAATCCATGTTTTGGCCCTTGTAGGTGACCCTTTGGCACAGTGCGAGATTCTTGCAGGTCTCGCAAGGCCCGCCTGCGCGAACACTTTATCATATGGTCCAGCTGTAAAATGGACTTAAAACCCAAGAAATTGCAAATAAAAACAAAAAATGAACCATGAAAAGTTGAAGGATCAAGAGCTTACCTCCTTGGCTGAAACGGTTCGCCGAATGATCGCTTGTGTATCCCGCAATTGAGAAAATAAATTTGGGGTAAAATGAGGTATGTTGGACAAGTTTTTGGCAAAATCACAATGAAATGCTAAAAATCCCTTTTTACCCATATTTATTCACTTTTTACTATTTTTTTGATTTTTTATATATTATTTTTATTTTGCTTATAAAACCTAATGCCCTAATAGCCTTGTGAGTATGGTTTTTTACAGGTATAGCAACTTTGAAGCCCGAACAGGGGGGTACGGGTGTTTTTTCTTTTTGTCACATACACGACTACTTTTTTACAGTTTTTATAGGAAAAACCTCGAGCTCAGTCTTCGTTTGTTCTCGCACTCGAAAAAATATGAGAATGTAACCAAGTATATTTTTTCTCATCTTTTCCTACTCGTGATGGTAACACAAAAATTATGAACCTAAGGGAGTATCCTTTAAGCTCTTTTCGCACTCCATAAAACAAAAATATTGCCGAGCGATGTTGTTCTCTTCATGCTCGTTAAAGGATTTGAAGAAAACGTTTGACGGGCGACAGTTTATCACTTTTTCAATCTCGTCGAACTTATTTACAAAAAAGGAACTGGGAGAGTTCTCTTTAAGTGTTTTTTAGACTCTCAAAACATGAAAACCCCCGAGTTTTCTTTCTTTGGACTCATAAAACAAACATTGAAAGACCCATATGGGACCAAACCACTCCTTCCTAGGGTTCGTTAAATATACCCCAAGGAACTTGTCCTAAGGATGCGCTTACATTGACAAGCATATGTTATCCTCCTCAAGCTTGTGTAAAATAAAGAGGTACTCACCATAAATGGTGGGGGAAATTTTGGGAAAGGGACGCGTTTTCGTATTCATATTAATGGCAGTAAGAGTCACTCTTGAACATGAAACCCCCTATTCATCATTTGAATATGGGTTGGGAAATCCACTTGTCTCTCACTCGACTTGCTACAAGGTCATATCTTGGGTCGTCTTTGAGTCAGTGTTTCCAAGTCCTTGGTCGTGTCATTCATATGTTCAAGAGAAGTTCAAACAAGCCCTCTATTGAGTCATCCATCTACAGTTGTCCATTCTTACTATGTCGGCCTTCCCTGTTTCCATTTCAAACCTTGTTCATACTTTGTTTCATCCTCAAAATCCGTTACATGTTTTGTGTCATTGATGGGGGATACATCAAGGCCCTCCTGTGACGAGTCTTGTTTCGTTGACTCCAAATAATTATCCAAAAATAAGACTTACAAATCATTTAGTACCTTGGAACCTGCATGCCTTAATGGCAGGTCTCTTCGCTTTCAACAAGGGTTTCACATCATTGATCCCTGATCGAGAGATTCCGTCGAGTTCTCGTCTTCAGCTCATTTTTTTCGCATTCGTTCGGATTGTAATTTGGTACCTTGGGAGTCATCGACATCAATGGTGATTTCCCTTTCACTTGTTAACACTTCTCATCACTGATCAGTAATCAAGTGGTTTCTACCATGTTGGACTTCAACACATGTAATCACATGGCTAGATTCGTACTTTCAGGTGATGAGATTGAAGACCCTGGGTCTCATCTTTTTGATATAGGTTGCGATGGAGTATGTATGATTTGTATCAACACATAGATCCACTTTGTATGTCTCGTGGCTATGTCATTACTCAAGTCTTCTCACATAGATCCACAGTGTATTCCCAGTGGCTATGTAGCATTTTGACAATATGGATCCATGGTGTATGATTGGTGGCCATGACATACATTTACGATTCCATTCATTTGTGATCTAAGTATGGGAATGCCTACCTCATAATTGGTATTATATTCTGTAGATGCTTGGTTGTTTACAAGTTTTCGACTAGGTGCGCTCCTTGTTTTTGACACACACACACATTTTACAAAGTATTTCGTCTCTCACAACTTTTGGCCTCATACTTTGGTGGGCATTCTGTTACACATGATTTTGGTCACTCTGGTGATGTTTCTACAAGTGATGTATTCAGGCTCCCATAAGGACTTTTTGCCTGAGAAAAGCGACAATTATCTTCTTCCAAAAACACATTTTTAATATGAGTTCACAGGCTGCCTATATTATAGGGTGTGAAAATCCTCCATTATCGCAGGAAACCTACACTTGGGGTGCAAACTGTTCGCAGTTTTCTCCACAGATAGGGTGTGAACCTGTTTTTAAGCTTGAAAAGGAGAAGAGGTCACGAAGGTTCTAGAAGGGGATCTTCTAGAAAATGAGTTGTCATTCGCATGGTTGGCATCCTACTGACTTCTTAGATTTAGTGGGATCATCCTCATCCATGTAACCATCTCTCTTTCTCCTATATATTGAAAGGTTTATCATGGAAAATGTTAAGGAATATTGAATGGAGAATTGGTGAAAGGATTGTGTGAAGAATCCTGCTTGGATAGAAGCTTGGAGACTTTTTTTGGTCTATCAAGTTGCATCAGACCTTCTTCATGCTAAGATAGAGAAAGTGTGTGTGTTGGAACCAAGGGTCACTGAAAGGAATCTTGCGACATCAAGGTGATCTGGTTGTATCTTCTACTTTCAATTAATATAATACAACGCCATGTCTCTTTCCGATAAAATCTCTCTTATTTTATTACATAACTCCTTGATCATATGCATAGGTTGGCATTGAATATACTTTTCTATCTTCACTTTGGTTGGTTTGCATTGTCTTGGACATGACTTCACAAGAGAACCAGAGCGAAGCAGTAACAACAGAGACCTAAGGAAGCGATATTAAGGTATGTCACTCATTCCTCCTTATTAGTAGATTCAATGACTACAAATTAGGGAAAGAGTCGTGTCCTATATTTTTTTGTTCTAGATCTAGGTGGATCTAGGGAGATCTGTTAGTGTCTACACCTACCAATTTATTCAATAACACACCTCCTCCCCTAGCACCACATCATCTACCTCCACGATGTTCTCTAACCATGATTATTTGCATGGACAATTTCAAATTTTAATTACCAATAATGTCTAAGTCATAAGTTTAACACAAGGGAAGGCGTAACGGTCCAATTTGCAGGGTTGAACCCACACTAATACCATATGTCATGAACCCTCAGTTACGTCTACATTTAGCAATGTACACTAGATGATTATTATTATTATTATTTTTCTTTAGAAAATTAAAACGTCACCACATAATAAATAGAAACACCCTTGACACATCATCCTAATTAATAATGACACATAATCATTGAAATAACATAATTAATCATGGCATGCAATTCAACACATTAACATAATTAGTACTGACACATAATAAACACATATCATGAAACAACAACGCAAAATCAACACATCACTATCAACTAAAGAAAGATAATAATAATTGATCAACCTTGTCACTGAATATTAAAGGAAAATACCCGCCCAACCTATCTTGCATGGTTAGGACCTCCAAGATACATAAGAAATGTTCAAGTCAAGGATTCATCCGATTGATTTTTACCACTTAAGGTCTCAATACTGGCGACTGTTCTGAGGAACAAGAAGGTGTCTAAATCCCATTAATTAATCACAATCTGAAATCCAAACTAGTTTCATTAACCATAATTAACCATCATTTCATCATAGTGCATGGAATATCTATTTTACTTATTCATCATTCAACAACAATTAAGAGCTATTTGAGTAAGAGAATAAGACAAGGATTTATAAACCACAAGAGCATAAGTAATATTATTGTAATAAGTAGAGATCCATCATTCCCATCATTAGCAACTTTTCAAGTTCAAGTTCATTCCAGTCAAGCAATCATTTATCAGTTACTTCAAGCTACTGTAATAAGTACAAGTTTTTACGTAGCGCAACTACGTATATATATTTAATTTACCTATATTGAGTTATTAGTATAATAATAATTATGTAAGGTACCTCTGTACACACAAAGGTAAGTGAATATAACTAAGTGCCATATTTCTTTTTCTGAGATAGACGAGGCTACAAAAAGGTTTCAATAATTATATAATCAAGCACAATTAATTTACAATGTCTACAATTATAGGTGTTGATCTATTCAATTACATCATCACTATAATTTCCAGTGAACCATAAAACACCACATATGCAACATTATAACAAGAATAAATTCAAGAGCTACATTTACCTCTTCACAATACAACATGCACTTGTAGTCCATCAATCACCAATTAGATTACAAATTACTAGAACTACTCCCATGTAATGGATCCTTACAGTTCCATAAACTATTAACAACTAGAACTCCAATAGTATATGATATTATTCAAGGCTCAACATGTAATATGCATTGTGATCTTGAGAGGATAACATTTGGAAGTTTATCCTTGCATAATTATCAATTCACCAGGAACTAAATAATGTCCTAATATAAATTCCAATAATTTAAATTTATCATTATCCATTCTCTTTCCAAATATCAATTTTAATTCATCAAGTTCGATTATTAACAAATCCAATCTATAAATTTAAGAAATTGTTCAGTGCTAATATTCAACCATAAATGATATTTCGTAGCCATAGTCAGTATTAGGTATTTCTAATTTAGTTAATCCTTTTACAACATAAATGTTTATCGAAAAACAACAAGTTAACCTTATTATTACTACTATATCATTAATTACCTTACTGTTAGGACTCGGAAATGTCGTATTTTCATCCACCTTTCCCTTCACTATTCCTTACATTTCATCGCCCTATTAAACCTTCGTCAGACCATTTTCATAAATACAATTGGGTTTCACATTATTATTTTCCACTTTATTCATTTTAGTATTAAAAGTGAATTTATGATTAAATATTAGAAAATATACATGTTTTCATATATATCTCAATTATGTGTGAGCTTTGTAATATGTAGGAATATGTGGATGATTAATTCAAAGATACTTCTCGAATATCTCTTCCATCATTCCAAAGGAGATAGTTATTCAAGCCTCTTTTCAAGGAGAAGATCATGGAAGATTTGGGTGGCATATCTTATCTAGGATTCATGAGAGACATGTGGAGGATTTGAAGGGATCATATCTTGTAATAATGGGAAAGTAGTTGAGAGTGGTTGAGAGAATAGTGGATTTATCATTATGAGATGGTTATCTTCATTTCAAGACTCTCATGTATATAAGAGAGTGCTCTCTCTTCATGAGAGGGGGGATTAGATCATTAGAATGGAGATTAGATTTTGATTAGATTTTGATGAAGGAAAGGGATTCTTAGCTTGGTTTCATTGATTCATACTTTCATTATTGTTTCATGAATATTGATTTGATTCTTGTAATGTAATTCAACATCGTCTTATTGTGTGAGCTCACATATGTCATTTTTGTTAACTCTTCACATGTTGTATTTCCCTTATGCAATTTCATGCTTTCCTAGTTAGTGTTCCAATGATTTCTTAGATTAGTTTGATTTCAGCAACATAGATTAGATTATATTAGTTCTACTTGAGTCCTGCACAAACAGTGCACGTGCTTCGTCATTTTACGTACCCCGGGTTGACAAGTAAATAGTTGGGCAACTGTACTGCAATGTTATTATAACGACATATATTTTTCCTAACATTTTGGCGTCATTTCCAGGGAAGCACAAGGGATTGAGGTATCAATTTCCTTTTATGCAAGAGTGATTATTCATGTTCCTAACCTCTAGGTGTCCGGGTGGTAATACGTACGGGAAGATCCTACACATCGTTCGAGGCACTGTAACGGGCTCAACATCATATGGGTAAGGGCATGTAGGGTGTGTTTCAATTTCTGCAATTTCAATTCCTGCAAGTGTGAATGCATGTGTTGGTAAGGGGTCATAGAAGCTACTTGAGTTGAGACTCCTCATGTTCTCCCTACCAACATGTCCTAACTATGTGTCGGGGTGGTGAGACGAGGGGAAAAGCCTTGTATCGGTTCGAGGCACCCAACATGCTCAGGCCTCATTTGGGACAAGCATGCAGAGTGTGTTTCAATTCCTGCAAGTGTGGTAGTGTAAATTTCAATTTCTGCAAGTATGGTAGTGTAAATTTCAAGTCTCGCAACTTTGAAGAGTGTCTTTCATGTGTTTCAGCAAGAGTGGTTTGTTTCAAGGGTGTTTCAGCAAGTGTGATTTTCAGATTTTCATTTTGATTTGGGTGTTGTAAGAATCCCTTCTTTTTAACATGGTTTAACTATGAGTATAATCTTGGAACAACTCACTCAGATCCTTGCGGAAGCTGGTATTTCCTCTTCTCCAGAAGAGAAGATCTTGATAGCAGCCAAGAACTTAATTACTCATCCAGAAACAGACAATTGAATCAACACATGAAGAATGCAAGCAGGAGGAGGAGGTGGACAATGAGGAGCTGCAGCATGATCTGAGTGAGACAAATTACGCCTACGAGAGCCTCATCGAACGATGGTTTCAAGAAGGTACCAGGTTAGAGTCATTTCGTTTTTCTTTCTATTTTGATAATTTAGAGTTTCAGCAGTTTTTCAATTATCATTTGTATATTTATGTATATTTCCGATTATCATTTGTGAAATTGAAAGAGAACATATTCGTAATACTATTACGTGAATGGCTTCACTGGAATCTTGATTACACGTAACTGCTTTCTAATTTCTAATTAGTATAGAATAGGTAGGCTTTCATTTTCAGTTTTTACTTTTATTTTCAGTTATGTTTTTCTTAGGAATAAGTATGCTCTCCTTCGCGCTTCGTGCGATCGCGAGGATCAAAAAGTAGGAATGATTAATAATGTTTTTTTTAGGAAGTATAATGATTCCTAAATGCTCCATTTGCAAAAATAAAACAATTAAGAATAAACATGTGATGCTGGAACAGCAGCTGAAACAACGTCAATGTCGCACTCTCATTTATTTTTTTTATTATTATAAATTTGCAAAATAAATTTTTTAAAAGTTTTTTTATTTCATTTTCTGAAAACACAAAACGAAAAAAAATAAAAATAAATATATATATACATATAATAATAATAATAAATGGTCTGCTGAAACAGTCTCTGAAACTATGTCACTATATGCTGAAATAGTGGTTGCAACTATGTCATAATCGAAATGTGTCTTTTCGGCCTCATTTATTATTGGTTTGTGTGGTAGAAAATCCATGTTTTTGCCTTCGTCGCTCATCCTATCAATGCCTAGAAATTAACTCTGCAAACAAAACAATAAACAGTTCAAAACTTTACGTTTGCAATTAGAACCGTTTTGGGAATAGTGCACATAAAAGGAAAATTTTAATTAAAAACTCATAAGAGCATGACAGGCTTATCAAAAGCATCCAGTTGTTGAATGAATTTACATTGTTTGGCTTGGCATAAACCCTGCAATTTGAAACCTGCAAAAACAATAAACATGAGACTATCAAACAGTTTTTAGTGGTGGCATGATGACTCACAATTGTCAATTAGTTGAAAATATGGAATAACTCCTCCCCCATATCCTCCCTTGAGTTAGTTTGGAAACGATGATTCCTAGACAGCAAAAGTAACCTTAGAACAAGACTTTATTTCATCTACAAAGAAATAATAACTGCCTACCCGTAATAGATAAATGATATCGAGATTAATGTGATCTGTCCTTATCTTTTGGTATTTTCTTTCCCGTATTTTCTCTGAGATTGTTATTTTTAATCTAACAGCCTTGAGTTATTGACAAGATGTTGGGACACTAAATCACATTCAGGCTTGTGTTGTGTGAAAATCACATAGATATGGCGATAGGTAAGGATCCTCGTTGCTATCATTTCTAAGTATACATCTTGATCATTGAGCGAAATATTTGGGAGCCATCGGAGAGGAATCATGAAGTTTTCTGAGATGATTAAAGATGGGGTGTTCCTCTACCTAGTTTTCATGTAGATCCACCCAATATTTTGGCACCCAAATCTCACACAATATCTATTTAAATCTTTATGTATGATTCTTGCAGATACTGTTTTGATGAGTTGTTATTTAAATACCTTGCAGTGCTGCATTTGCCTCTTGACCTAGGTCAGTTCACACATTACACACTGACGATTCATGGCTCTTGACCAAAAACACCTTCAGATCCTACTATATTCTAAAGAAGAATGGCACAAGAAAGTCAAAGAACATTGCATAACAACGACTCCACCTCATGGATGCGCACACAACAAGGTCCTGATCTGAATCTCTCTACAACGTTTTGATTGAAATGAAGGAGGTAGAGTCTGTTGTCCTTGGGAAAAACTGGGGTGTGTGATTTTATGTTGTCATAACATCTCTGTTGCATGAATTTGTGAACGCAGATTGTCTTAACTGTCATCCATGTGTTACACTGATACACAAGATGCTACAAATGAAGCATGACCTCTCAAACTTGATGATTACTTCCCATACGTAGACTCTGAAAATGATTAATACACAAGATATGTTACAAGTAGGCCAGATCTGAAATGATATCTCTTTGACTTGCAAAATCATATATGCTTCACTTTCATAAAATGTTGGCTTTGCACTTTCACGTTAATCAGGTTACAGTTGCATGCTTTGGATGTTTTTACCACTCTTATAGTTTTATAAATTGGTTGTTGAAATGTCACAAGTGGTATTGAACATTGATGACATACGCTTACATACAGCTGTCTAGGCCAATGTAGAGCTATGTTCCATGGATATTTGATTTTAAAATCCATAAACGTACATAATGAACCAATTCTAAAGACGTCTTTCTACATCACCGACAAATTTCTTTCTTGTCATCTTGATCCCTAGTGACAAAAACTTTAGAGTTCATCATTAAATGGAAGCAAAAAGATTGTGGAGTAGTAGATCTAGTTAAACGCGCAACTGTGTGATTCACATTTGAACTTTCGGAACCATACAATCAACAAAATAATTGAAATTAGTCTACAATTGAGCTTATTATTCGGACATCTGATTGCTCCATTTGT
Organism: Picea glauca; assembly: GCA_000966675.3. Lineage (NCBI taxonomy): Eukaryota > Viridiplantae > Streptophyta > Pinopsida > Pinales > Pinaceae > Picea > Picea glauca. The sequence goes on from JZKD02S1672659.1 coordinate 2,160,621, forward strand.
GGTTCATATATTTTATAAAATCATGGGATTGGTGAGGTTGTAGCTTCATTCAAAATTGTTGGACATTCATTTGGCCAGGTAAACCCGTTAAAGATAAAAGCATTCGCTACAATCATTTTTTAGTCTCTCATTTCAATATTCAGATGATAGCAGTGACGAAGCTGAGACAGTATTGTGATTTTTTTTATTTTGTATAGTAATAATTTGTTTTCCTTTAGCATAATTTTTATTTTTCTTTTGCATTTTCTTTTGTTGTATTATAGAAATAAAACAAAAACACTAAAAATTATAAAAGCTATGAAAAATATAAAACTCAAAACATTGCAAATGGACCTTCCCAGTTCCTGGAACATTATTGGAATCATATTTTCGTATTTAACCTTAATTTCTTGAGTTACTCGAAATAGGTTTTGACAAGGGAGATTGCCTATGACAACAGGTAAGAAAGACACATTTCATTTTATTCGGTTGTTGGCATTTGTACTCATTCCTACATTTTATGTTTTTCAATGATCTCACAATTTTGCTGCAGGTTTAGTACTAACATTTTTCAGGTTCGAAGATGATCAATTTCATGATGAAGTGATTTTCATTAATCACAGATATTTGTAGAAAACATGCCTCATTGACAGCTTGAACAAGCTAAATTTTTCGTGTCACACATGTCATGACATCTGCTATTACACACCCATCTTTCAGGAAATCAATTATGTCGTGACATGATCACTTACCATTCTCCTTCCAAGATTTTTCGTCATCCATGTACTAGAGTCCACTATTTCATTGCCTTATCCTTCACGACTTCATGTACGCCTATTTATCTGAATCACATACATTCCTTTCAGTTCATTTTTTCCTTCTTTTTCCATTCTAGTTTGCCTTTTGAATAAAACTTATTCCCTTTCCATGATTACATTCCCTTGTTTTCCTCACCATGTTGATACATACTGTTTGCTCGTGATTTCTTTCCATTTATAGTCCTACCAATATTTTTGTACAAAATCGCATTGACTGATATGGGATTCCTTAAGGCCCACCTTTCAACAAGTCTTGCCCCATCGACCTCAGCACCTTATCTGGGATATAGACTAGAGTTCCTTTTGAGTACCTAGAGGCTTGCATGCCTTAATGGAAAGTTCTCTCGCTAAAAATCATGGGAATACATCAATGTCCCTTGATTATTATATCTTTCAAGTGGCTCGATGTCAACCCTTCTATTTGCACTTCGCAAGATGTACTCAGGTACCTTGGCACTCATTGACATCAATGGTGAGTTTGCCTCGCATTGGTTAACAACATTCATCAATTGTCGGTAATCCAATGATTTCTTTTCATGCTCGACATCGACAAATTTATTCGCATGACTAGGATTGTACCATTGGGTCTTGTAGCGGGTGCAGACTATACATTTTTTCTTGATTCCCTCAGCAGTTATAGCAGCCTGAATTCATCTATGAGATCACGACAGTTCCACATTTTCATACTTTCTCTTTCCCATGATTCATCAACACCAGTTCAGATTCCTCCACTTCACATTCTCTGATTCAGCAGTGACAGTCATTGTAGTTCCATCCGTTGTTGTTACAATAGTCGTTGTTATAACAGTCGTTGTTACAGTTGTTACAACAGTCGTTGTTATAGCAGTCATTGTTACAGCCAATTACAACAGTCATCGTTACAGCAGTTACAACAGTCGTTGTTATGGCAGTTACAATAGTTCTCATAGTTGCAGTTGCAGTAGTGCTGCTACAGTAGCGGTCACCTTTCACATGATCCTACAACAGTGCCATGTTTCACGTTACAGCAACAACGCCATTCACAGCTACATTTTCATGATCCTGCACCAGTGACACCTTCCATCTTCCAGTAGTCGCAGTCACATATTCTTTTCCCCAGCTGTTACAGTAGTTGCAGCTACAGTACCAGTCACGATTTCCTGATCCAGCAACCACAACAACTACATTCCTATTGCATAGTTCATATACATTTTGGGTAAGTGGAGGTATGTTGTTTTCTAAGCTTTAATCATGAAATTCCTTCTATGTTGACTTGAATATTTTGGAAAATTCCCTCGCCACACATCATTTCCTTTTCCCTTCCATGACCTACACTATGTTTCATGGGGGCATGCAATTGATTCAGT
>JZKD02S1672659.1:2162813-2177476 GCA_000966675.3 Picea glauca
TCATGGAATATTTGGGTGGCATATCTTATCTAGGATTCATGAGAGACATGTGGAGGATTTGAAGGGATCATATCTTGTAATAATGGGAAAGTAGTTGAGAGTGGTTGAGAGAATAATGGATCTATCATTATGAGATGGTTATGTTCATTTCAAGACTCTCATGTATATAAGAGAGTGCTCTCTCTTCATGAGGGGGGGTATTAGATCATTAGAATGAAGATTAGATTTTGATTAGCTTTTGATGAAGGAAAGGGATTCTTAGCTTGGTTTCATTGATTCATAATTTCATTATTGTTTCATGAAGATTGATTTGATTCTTGTAATGTAATTCAACATCGTCTTATTGTGTGAGCTCACATATGTCATTGTTGTTAACTCTTCACATGTTGTATTTCCCTTATGCAATTTCATGCTTTCATAGTTAGTGTTTCAATGCTTTCTTAGATTAGTTTGATTTCAGCAACATAGATTAGATTAGATTAGTTCTACTTCAGTCCTGCACAAACAATGCACATGCTTCATCAGTTTACGTACCCCTGGTTGACAAGTAAATAGTGGGGCAATTGTACTGCAACGTTATTATAATGACATATATTTTGCCTAACACTTACATCATTTCATATTCTCCCTTAAGTATTTTAGTTATGAGGTAATTAAATTACAAATTATACCTACACTTTATAACTATGGGGGGGGGTCTTGTTTTCTTAATCAATCTGGTAGTACAGTTACAACTTGGTATATATTAATTATTAAATGATAACTGAACTATAAATTGACAATTCAATGTAAAAATAACTTAAGTAAATTCATCTTCTCGATATCGATCTTTAGATAAAAACTTACCAAGTCAATGTAATTATACAATGCCTTTTGAGCAACATAATAATCAAACCAATTCCTTATGACAATAATTAATTATTAAAAAAATTGTTTGATTCCTGAAGGTGACATAAAAGGAGATTGACTAATTACATGGGGAATTTAAGTCACATCAATCTACATGGAAGATGTAACCATGATTTAAGGGAAATTTCCACTTATTTTGTAGGGTTTCCCAAGGTATATACAAATCCCTTAAGGAGTTAAGAGAGCGTTAAATTCTCATGGTATCTAGTTTTGGAAATTCTCTCTAAAAAGTTCTTAATAAAATAATTTTGTCTGCAACTATCCGACATCTCGACATTCTTCAAGTTTTCGCCAAAAACAATGTCATAGAAAATGTCATTCCTGGAAGCTAACATAATGCTCAAGATTCGTTTAATAATTAAGGGAATGAGTAACCTGAGCTTTGATAGGTTCAAATTTCTATAACACCTGACCGTGATAAGAAGGAGAGGTATAAACTCAAGGACAATACAAGGTGAGGGACACAATTTAAGAGGAGGAAGTATTTTGTAAGGGAGGCATTTCGTTAAAACAATCCTGAACCCATGTACGTAGAAACGGAGATTGGTTCACATAATTGATTTGGTTAAGGATGGTCCTTAATATGGAAGGGAGATTGGAATTAGGGAAGTGAAAGGAGTGGAATACATGTAGGGAATATATCTAACCTTACCACAACTCCTAAAGCATCGTGTACCTGAAAAATAAAGGCAATCATACTTCAAGTGTAAATTTCACATGCTTACTTTACCATGACTGTCGATATATCTCTCAAGGGATTTGTTATGATTATGGTTATCTCATGGAAGGAGGATTGGATACATTTTTATTCAATTGTTACCAAATCAATTATTTAATATAGAATGGAGCTTAAGTAACAAGTTGCCTTGCTAGGATTCTCGCCCCTAGAAAGAGAAAACATCCGATGCAAGAAAAAACCACCCTGTTATTTCTAAAAGGGTAAAATAAAAATTATGAAACTGTATTAATGAAATTTACCAAGAAGGATAGTTGAAAATTGAGAGAGAGGAAAATTATGGTTGAATGAAATTATATAGTACCCAATGCCCAGACCCGTAAAATAAAAACTACAGTGCGATCAAGAGAGAAGATTAAGTATTGTGCAAAGTGATATCAGTAGAAAGTTAAAAATGAGAGCCTAACCAGAGGAAAAATATGACAATTGGAATCAACATTACCATAACCAAGAATGTACATATATATATAACCAGAATATACCTTATACAATACATGTTTTGTTTCCAATCTAATTTCAATCAAAACTGCATTTAACAAAATGATTATACATTTAATAGTCCATTAACAATTAAAAATGTTACAAATCAAGTACCGTAACCAGTGTGATGATGTTGTCGATGAAGTATTCAAATTTGAAGCCTTCACTTGTCCTTCTTGCTTCCTCCTGCTAATCCAAGGACTTCACCGGTACCTCGTATCCAACGCTAGGGGCACTCTTCTTCCCCTTTATCCCCCTAAGCCACAATGGGGCCACACACACAACTAGAGCCACCACAATATTTCCTCGCAAGGTAGAGCCACCACTCTCTCTCAAGCTGGGTATCCCAACTCTCATAAGTAAAACCAGTAAAAAATAATTTGGCAACATAAATTTACTAATAACTAGTGTCCTCATTTTCCCATCTTGACCATTTTCTTTATAGGAATTCTCCAAGGATGATTTTAAGGATGGAATTTTATTTTAAAATGTAGAAACCTTGGCAAATCTTACTAATCCTTCATATGCCAACTATAAATGATTGGCGATATTTTTGTAAAATATTCAAATTTCTAAGGATTTTATATAGTTTTTATAAAATTTTGGCGATTTGTAAGGTAAAATAATTTTATCCTATAGAATTTGAGCGAATCATTTTTAAAATAGTGAATCTCGTTTTTGGAAAAACCATGGAAAATTAGCCCATGAGCAAAATTTAGCCCCTAAAATCATCCCTGGAATTCTCTCACTGACACCTCCCCATATGCACAGTTGATTTTATTTTTGGATTAAATAAATTAGAATTATTCCCCTCTTACACTTGTCACCCTCTCCCCCAAGTTGCACAAGTAATTTCATATTTTATTTTAATCAAAAGTCAATTTCCCACAGATTTCCCAAATGCGCTCCTTAAATCACTCCTAGTTGTCTCTTTATTTCCCATATTCCCATTTAATGATTGACGCATTACTAAATATGAGTTGACTTAAAATAGGAGTATGCTCCAAGTTAAACTAGTGGTAGCTAGACTCTAGATTCCTTTCTATGCGTACCTTATTCTCTCATCTTTATTTCTTTCTTATTTTAAAACACCATTTTAATATTTTCTTGCACACATGTGCCTTATATCAAATCTTTAGATATATTTCACCTTTTATTAATTCTTAACTTGGTTTTCTTCATTCATTTTTAATTTAATTTATAATTTAGTTTTAGTCTTCCTACGAAACTTAGACTTAGGATTAAATTCTTCCCCCCTTTTTTTTGAATAGGCTTAGACTTTTATTGGTATTTTTAATTAATAAATTCAATCTTTAATTAATTAATTAAATTTGGCAAGGCCTAATGTTTTTTCAAGGTTTAATCATTCTCTCAAGGTTTTCTAGGCCACTTAGATTCATTGACTCAAGTCTTATTTATGTGATGTGCCCTTCAAGACGCACTCCGTTCTTCAAGGGTACCACTCACCTTTGACTGGTTTTGGTAGTTGTCCAACCCTTGGAGTCAACACTCCATTTAGGAAACCTTGTGAGAGACTAAGGGCTTCTAAGGATCAAGGACTCCTCCTTATTGTGCACCCCTTAGAATCTTCGTGAGTGACTCTCTCAGTCTTCCCTCATGACATCGTGGATCTCTCGAACTAGGTAATTGCTAACCTACAATTAGAGTCATGAAGAGAGTGTTAGCAAGTTGTGACAGGGACACTTCCACACCTCTCCCTCAATATATGGTCTATGTGCATGGCCCCTTTACACCTTATGTGAGTGAGATTAGCAAGCATTCGTCAACCTGCATTCATTAACAAAACATTGTCATGGATCCATATACAAAATCATACTATACTCAATCATATGTCACATATGCATAAATGAAATACCTGATCTAATACAATCCACTCCCTGACTCAATCCATATTTCAATGAAGTCCATCGATGCCCTTGGCATCCACAATCTGTCATGTGTCTTGCACACTCACGGAAAAATTGTCAATAACATCTTTCAATACATATATATAAAATAACATTAAATCACAACCATCAACATCATCATAAGAAATACATGATCGAAACAAATAACAGTGTGCTATAACTGGATCACTTGAATGCAAGTGTTCTCAAAGAATAATTCGATAACATGTGCTCGTAAGAGCGGGATGTTACACCTTACTCTTAGCATCATACCTTACATATACCCCTATGCCCAAAAAAGTGAGAATGACTATATGGTTCAAGAAATGCTAGACACTTGCATCATTTGACCTAGCCAATGTGTTTTCTCTTCATTAGTGGTGATGCTTTACAAAAAAGACTCTTCATAGTGTATGTCTCTAGATTATAGAGATCTCACAAGATCACGATTAAATATAAGTTATTGATTATTGACATTGAATAATTGTTTTTTTTTTTTTTAACAGAAATAGGTGTATTTATATTATATCAAAAAACTGCCAAAATTCAAAAAGATACAAGTGGCAGGTTGTGGTAACCTCTGTTGCTTCCATAGAAGCAAAAGTTTCTATCTATGTCGAAGAGAGATATAGAAATTGTTCTATATAAGCTATAGTTCTGCCATGTGAAAATGGAAATAAACCTATTTAACAACAACAAAAAATTACAATTCATAAGAACCTAAAGCTAGCTATAGGGCTGCCCTGGTTCTTCCTACCGAGTTGTTGGTTTCTACTTTGTTTGGTGTGCTTCTGCTTAGTGCTAAGACCGATTCTCTCCTGCCCAAACACGGTCTTTGGATCCTGGTTCCATCGGGACGTGTTGATCATTTCTAGCAGCAGAGTGTTAGGTTGAAGGTAACTTGGATTCCTCCATGCCTGAAGAGTGAGCTTCTTGTTGGGGATTTCCCAGACATTGTGTAACGACCTTGCTTAAATAGATGTATAGGATTATTAATTGTAATTAATTTAATAATCTAACTATCCTAAAAGTTAGCTAAACAATAATTATTTCTTAAATAACTTTAACTAATTAATTATTATTAATTACTTGTTCATGATTGTCAAGGATTAATTAAGTATTAATTAACTCATTAATTAATTAAGTAAAGAAATAAAAGGGGGTTAATAAATTATATTGTTAAAAAGGTTACGTACACGGAAAGGGATAAGATATTAATTATGAAAGGATAAAATAATAAATGAAAGGATAAGGGGCATTAACTATGCGTAGGTAAGGAAGTAAATGCAAGAGGCGATGAAGGAAGGATATGGAGGGGAGGGAGGTTTATGAAGGAAAATCATTTTTTTTACGGGATTATTATTCTTCTTGGAGGTTTCTCTTGGATTGCAGAGAGGGGAGTTGAGTTCTGTAGTTGGATTGGATCGGTACAGGCATCGGTTGGCTGGAGGTTTTGGGCACGGGGGCCAGGATATCCATATGGTATCCTGGAGCTAGGTAGTTGTCCTAGTTGGCAGGGAGGATAGTAGGTTTGGGCAGTGTTGGTCAGTGCATCAGGCAGTAGGAAGGCAACAACAAGGCAACAAGGCGACAAAAATTAGCATCAGAACTAGGTAAATTGTTTGTGAAATGGAAAATTTATTTTTATGCTATAGTTAAATGTTAAATGTTAAATTCTGCTGAAATTTATATGCTTATTTGAAGTTAATGAATTATTTACGCAATAATTTATATTATCCAATTTATATATGTTAAATGTTAAATTCTGCTGAAATTTATATGCTTATTTCTATTGCCTTCTGGTAAGCGGTGTTCCCGGACTCCTCTGCATAGAGGCAAATGGATCTCTTCATCATGGCATTTTTACCCTTAAGAACAATCGAATCTGGCCTCAACCTGGAACGAATGTTCTGCAACTGCTTCGATTCCACATTGTCTGCAACGCAGACCAGCACCTGCGAGTACTGCTCTAGTAAATCACATATTTTCTTGTCGTATACCACCTTCTTCTCGGCCTTGGTTCCCTTGAACCCCATTTTCGTCCCCGACGGAATCTTGTTCCAGGAAGCCTAAACAGTCAACACATAAGTTACCACCGCAACACGCTAACCATCTGTGCCATAGCTTGCACAAGCGCCAAGCCTCTTCATTCAACATGTCTCTGCAATACAAATGTCTAGACAAATCCACGAGTAAGACAAATCCACAAGTCATACACAAAGCACCAAAGCCCAATGATCAAATGACAAGCCATCGAAGAAAAATCTTAATGCACAATGCATCTCTACACTCGCAGAAACAACAACCTCGCCATTGCTAGAAAAGAACATATGTAAGTAATTTTTTTCCATCCAGTATTGTAAATCTCCAACCCAGAGAGTCTTAATCTCATCGCCTAACTGTTGCTCACCATGGAATGGCTGATGCTATATCGCCATCCATTGTTGTTGATGTTGCTGCTGGGGAGGTTCCGCGTTTGAACCCAGCGGAGGCGTAGGGGGTAGACCGGCGCTGGGGGTCGGCTACATCATCATCATCTTCAGATAAAAAACCTAAACCCACAAAACACTAAGACCACTTGTTCTCGACGATTGAATTGCCCAGCACAAAAAATATGGCATTCTCGGGAGTAGATTGGATTTAGCTGTGTTGATCGATGTTCTCAGGAAACTGCCCTCCCTATCGAGGGGAATATATTTTGACAGAAGAAACACCAGAGCATTGAAAATACACCAGGCTCATACATAGTAGTTTGCTGCGAAGGAAAAATAAAAATCTATTACAAGCCAGTGCCACCGCCAGACACAAAGCCATGACCAGACCAGCACCAGCGCACACAAGGCCATGAAGAGGAGTCTCAAAAGGGATGAGCACCCGGGGGAGGGGGTACGTGGGTCTCATGCGAGGAACCACGATGCCAATTTCATATATATAAAGTATTTCATGAGTATTTTATATATATATATATATTTTAATTTTAATTGTTTAATTTTTTTATTTTAATTTTAATTATTTTAAATTAAAGTTTTAAGAATTATTTATTTAATTTCAAATTCTTATGTAAATTGTTTTAAATTAGTTTAAAAATTAATTAATTTAATTTAATTAGGTCTTTACCCATGTTAATTTAACCAAATTAATTAGGTTTTTTTTTTTTTTTAAATGAGTCAAACAAAAAACAAATTCACTTAATTAATGGGTTTTGAACCTGCGACCACCCACTACCTAAGCCTTAAGGAACAACCAAACACCAACGCACCATGTATGTGCCTTGGAGGAAAAAATAAAAATAATAATAAATTAATTAATAGGAAGGATTAAGTAAATTAATGACTAATTAATTAACACTAATAATAATATTAATTTCCGGGAATAAATTGACGTGTTGATTAAGGAGATTGAAGCTTAGGATTAAGTTTAGTCTATATTATTATTTTTTAATAAACTAGCACAGCCGCAAAGTGGCTGGCGGCTGGTTAACGCCGAAAGGTACATAGCGCTGGTGAACGCCGAAACGTGGCTCGCAGTTGTGGATAATTATTTAGCTGTCACGGTTTAATCCTATTTAATCATTTAAACGTGGTAATTATATAACCTTACATCAATTTTTTTTAATGTGATTAGGTAAATGTTAAAAAGTAAACATGTTAACGAATGCCTTGATAAATGCAAGAAAGTTATGAACAATAAATCTGACCCATTGATTTTGGAGGACGACTAAGAATATGCCAACATCTTCAATGCATAGCCATCAGATAATGGTTTAAAGTTAAATAAGATTAAAAAATCCTTAATTATGCCCATTGTCAATAGGTGTACTCCTTTCGGTGTAAATTAATAAACATAAGGTTGGAAGTCACTTTAATCAAGTTGTAAGCGAAAATTTAAAAGGGCTTAGACTAGGACAAGTGGGAAGGAGGCGGCATATGTACTAGGAGAGTAAGCATAGGAAGTGGCGAGTATGGCGCAAGGCTAGCGTAGCTACAGGGAAAGGGAACCAATAATTGTTTTTTTCATAGGGGCGAAGAAATCAAGCTTAGACGCTTAATCCTAACCCTAACCTAGCCAATCCCCTAATGGAGTAATGTCTGTTTACAGACAAGTAAAGAAAACTTATGCCTAACCCTATTTCTAAGTTTAAGTAGCACCAATTTGAAACATCCTTGAACTCACCCTGACAACTTTGGGGTGATGCAGGTTAAAGCATACAAGATGGTCAGGACTCGAAGGAGTCGAGGCAGGGGAGCATCGTTGCAAGCACCGCCAACACCGCCAACGCCACCACCACCATCGCCCAAAATAGCCCTCATACTGCGCTAGTTGGAAGCCATTAATGAGACTTTAAAGGGGCGACAACCAACAGGGACTGAAGTGGAACCCCCATCGTCTAGAATGGGTAATCCAGAAGTGTCAAGGGATTTAGGGGGAGGACCTCCACCTAAATACATCACGCGAGAATTGCAGAAGATCAAACTTTCGGAGTTTGTCGGGGGTCGCGCCTGTGAATGCGCAGAAGCATGGTTGGAAGGCATGACAAGGTGTTTTTCCTTAAGGGACTATGCATCCAACTCAAAGGAAAATATCACCATTTTTCAGCTAAGAGACAACGCCTTGAATTGGTGGGGAAACCTGGAAAGACAACTGCACCTTACCCCAAACACAGTATCTTGGGAACTTTTCGAGGAGAGGTTCTGAAGGAAATATCTACCAGCATACTACGAGGAACAACAGGTAGGGGAATTTCATGCCTTAGTACAGGGAAACAGAACTATAGAAGAATATGAGATCAGATTTATGGAACTGGTCAAATATGTTTCATATATGGATAATGACCAATGACAGGCAGAGAGCTTCATCTATGGATTGAACCCTAAGATAAGAGCTATGGTGTGGATGTGGAAACCGTCTTCTATAGGGGAAGTGGTGGAAAATGTGAGTTATGTGGAGGAACACATGAACTTAACCGGGGGTACAAGACCGACATTTCCGCATCATCCTGGATTCGTTGGGAAGGCCCCAAGGACATTTCCTAGGGGAGGGGGCTCAAGGCCACCTCCATATGGTAACAGAGTCGCACCAAGGACAGTAGCCACAAGTATTTCGATGGCAATGAGTGCAACATCTCGTTCATCGCCAACAACGCAAACAAGTCCATGACCATCTCAGGGAACAATGAGTAGGGGCAGGGGTTCCAGGGGAAGGAAGTCATTTCAGAGACAGTCACATAACAATACATAGGGTCAATCTCGTGTTACCTATTAGGGGTGCGGAGGACCCCATTACTAGTGTGACTGCCCAGAGTTACAATCAGGGTTCATGTATAGAGAAGAAAAGGCACTGATGGGGAGAGCAAGTAGAAGCCACCAGATTTACGCAACAATTAATAATCTCCAGGTCGAACATCGATCCACGGTGGTGGAGTCATCAGGTATGCTAAATAATATCAATGTTAATATTTTGTTTGATTCTGGTGCGACAGATAGTTTCATTTCACCATCTACATTAGAAAAGAGTGGGTTGGCAGCCTACGAGCACGATGACTTTAAACAAGTCGAGATGGCTTTGGGGGAAAAACAAGCGATAGGACCTAGTGTCGATAATTGTATAGTAGACCTGAGAGTGTGTACTACCAGGTTAAAGGTATACATCACTGCTCTTGGGGCATATGACCTAATCATTGGAATGGATTGGTTAGCAGCTCATCGAGCTTTGGTAGATTCTTTCGCCAAGAGGGTGCTTTGTGTCGACAATGAAGGAAGGCTAGTAGAGATCCAGGGTGTACGGAGAAAAGTGTCATTACACTTTATATCCACTATGAAGGTTAAGTGATTCTTGAGGCAAGGGTGTCGATTGTATGTAGTGGAAGCAGTGAATGAAAGGAAGGGACCCTCATTGGATCAGTACCCGGTATTGTCAGAATTTCATGATGTTTTTCCGAATGAGTTACCAGGGTTACCTCCTGAGAGGGAGCTTGATTTTATTATTGAGCTAAAACCTGGTGCATAACCAATTTCCAAAACTTCATATCGGATGACAGTGCCAGAAATTTGTGAGTTGCAAATGTAGTTGAAAGAGTTACTAGACTTAGGGCTAATAAGGCCCAATGTCTCACCTTGGGGCGCACCGATAATTTTATTAAAGAAGAAGGATGGATCCTTACGACTGTGTATAGACTACAGAGAATTGAACTGTGCTACAGTGAAAAATAGGTACCCGATGCCGCGAATAGATGACCTCTTCGATCATATGAAAGGAGTAGTGGTATACTCAAAGATTGATTTGCAATTAGGGTATCATCAGTTAAGGATTAAGGAAGGTGATATCCCAAAAACTGCCTTTTGAACTCGGTTTGGACATTAACATTTTGTTGTAGTACCTTTCAGATTGACCAATGCGCCAACAGTATTCATGAGCCTCATGAACGACGTATTCCGGAAGTACTTAGACCGTTTTTTACAAGTCTTTCTAGACGAAATCCTCATCTATTCCAAGAATGAAAGAGAACACGAGGAACACTTGCAAAAAGTTTTGTCCTGCCTTAGAGAGAACAAATTGTATGGGAAGTTGTCGAAGTGTTCCTTCTTCCAGAAAGAGATCCACTATTTACGTCATATCATTTCCGACGAAGGAATCTCTGTGGACCTAGAAAAGGTAAAGGCCATTATGGATTGGCCAGTGCCAAAAAATGCCCACGAGGTGAGAAGCTTCATGGGGCTAGCAGGTTATTATCAGAGATTTGTGGAAGGATTCTCAAAAATAGCGAAACCCATCACCACTTTGAAACGCAAGGGGGTTAGGTATGAATGGATAGAAGAATGTGATAGTGCATTCATTGAACTTAAGAGGTTACTAACTAGTGCACCAATTCTACAAGTGGCGGATATGGAAAAGGACTTCACGGTCTGCATGGATGCCTCGAATCAAGGGTTAGGGGCTGTGCTAATGCAGGATGGAGGAGTGATATCCTATGCATCAATGAAGTTGAAGAAACATGAAGAGTTATACGTGACTCATGATTTAGAGTTGGAAGCTGTAATGCTAGCTCTGAAAATTTGGAGGCACTATCTTGTGGGGCAGAACTTTGAGCTCAAAATGGACCATCAAAGTTTAAAACATCTCTTCACTCAAAGAGATATGCATGCCAGGCAAAGGCGATGGAGTGAGTTTATGAGTGAGTATGATTTTGGTATTTCGTACATCAAGGGAAAGGAAAATGTGGTCGCAGATGCCTTGAGTAGGAGACCACGTATGTTCTCCTTGGTAACCTTAAAGGTCAATCTAAGGGAACATATTTGACACAATTCCCATGAGACAGTTGCTATTTAAAGGTTACTTCAAACCTCCAGAGCAGGATGCAGTTAGATCCAAAGTATGAAGGATATAGTCTGGAAACAGACGGACTGTTAAGATATCGAGGAAGGATGTACATCCCTGAGAATGGGGATATTCGAAGCATCATACTGAAGGAAGCCCATAGAGAACTTTATTGTGCGCATTTGGGTGTGAAGAAGATGTACGCAGATATGAGGAATCTCTTTTTTTGGGTAGGCATGAAGCGCGATGTAGTCCATTTCATCGCCAAATTCCTAGAGTGTCAACAAGTGAAAGCCAACCACCATCACCCGACAGGCCTTCTACAACCACATGATGTTAATATGTCCAAATGGGAAGTCATCTCTATGGATTTTGTTGTGGGGTTGCTGCTCACATCCCATATACACAATGCCATTCTTGTGATAGTGGATAAGTTAACCAAGAGTGCCCATTTTATTCTGGTTAGAGACACTTACGATGTCACTGATGTGGCACGTGTGTTTGTAAGCGAGGTTATCCGTTTGCACAGGATACCTAAAAAGATCATTTCAGATAGGGACTCCAAATTCACTTCTAGGTTCTAGACAAGTTTACAGTCAGCATTGGGGACTTAGTTGAACTTAAGCATAGCTTATCATCCTGAAATAGATGGGCAAACTGACAGAGTAAATCAAGTCATGGAAGACATGCTTAGGATGTATGTAATGGATAATCAAAACCAGTGGGAGAAGTACCTACCTCTGGTAGAGTTTTCCTACAATAACAGTTATCATAGCTCCATCAGAATGCCAACCTACGAAGCTTTGTATGGGAGGCCATGTAGAATGCCATTGAGTTGGGATAGACTAGAAGATCGAGTAACAGTTGGGCCATTATTGATTCAAGAAATGGAGGAACAGGTGTTTCAGATTAGGCAGAGACTAAAGGAAGCACAGGATAGGTAGAAATGTTATGCAAATGCACACAGGACCAACCAAAGTTATGAAGTGGGAGACCAGGTTTTCATTTGTATCAGGCCTAATAAGAGTACCATATGGTTCGGGAAAGGGACAAAGTTGTCACCTTGGTTTATAGGACCATTCAGGATCCAAGAGAAAATTGGACCCATTGCATATCGTCTCGTACTGCCACCCCACTTGCATAAAACTCATAATGTATTTCATGTGTCTGTTTTACATCATTATGTTGCTGATGAATCACATAAACTAAATTGGAAGGAATTGTAGGTATCAGACGTGGGAACCCTCACGGTAGAACTTGTTAGCTCTCAAAATGAATCTGTCACTATGGTTTCATTTTGTGGTTGATAGCATGGCTATTGGTAGTTTTCTCAAATTTGGTTTTGAGTTTTTCTACTAGCAAGACTTAGGTTTTAATTTTGTCTTAGAAATAAAATGACCCATAAAGGTCTTCTCTTTAAAATTTTCATAAAATTCTTTCAACAACTAACGTGTGTTTTAAAGATGATGGTTGGCTGGTGAAAGCGATGATTTTCAACAGCTAAGGAGCATTTCTCACGGGTCGTTATCTGGTGAAAGCGACGATTTTCAAGAGCCAAGGAGTGCTTCTCATGGGTCGTTAGCTGGTGAAAGCGGTGATTTAGTGTGTTTTATCCTTTTTAAAAAAAATCAAATGATGACATACTCATCCCACGTCATGCAATCAATTATGATGCACTGGTGAAAGTTGATAATGATGGAGACTCAGGCTTGCATGACTTAATCAGATTGCAAAGCAGATCTCGTTCAGTAATGCATGCTTCATAATCATGGCGTCGGAAATGGCGAATTTGAATCCATCATCACAAGTGCAGGAGAAGTACTGCTTGGCTGGCGACATTAAATTGGCCCATCGCTTCCCCAACATGCATCACCCACAAATGTAAGCTAAGTTTTTAAATGTTGAAAGATAGAGCAGAGTGTTTTCACCAGCGCAAGACCTTGGCCCAAACGACATATTGTAGTGGTTTGTGTACAAAATCGTTTTGGGATTTGAGTTGAAGATGGCAAGGAGACATAGTGGTTCTTTACTGAGGAAATAATTGGACAACCTATCCTTCTTACATACGCATCCAGAAGTGAAAAAACACTTCTCAAACAAAGGTTGTATGGAATATGTTGAAAGGCTACAGAATGGCTGTCACCAATCGACAGCAGAGGCTTTTGCTAAAATGTTTGATAGAAATAAATCCTGTGTTGGGTCTTTAGAGATCATCGTGGATGAAGCTTCCATCACTGCAGTGACCAGCTTACCAAGATCGGGCCAGAGTTGGTTTAAAACGACTCCCACCAAAAACTTAAATTTCAGAGCATATTTGAAGGAAGAATTTAGACATAATGCATGGAAGAAGAGCATTCCAGTTTCCCATTTAGAATATGAGTGGTAGTATTTGTTTAAGGGCATCCAACTCTACATAACTTCAGAAGGCAGGTACGACAAACTGATGTTATACCATTTCAAACTCTTAGACCATTTCACAGGTAAAACTCTCATGAATCTACCTTTCTTCTTGCAAAAGATCTTAACTAAAATCTGTAAAAAGATTAGAGTTGAACCTCTAAGTATGAAGAACACTCTTTGCCACTTTGGCCTTATTAAATTGATAATTCTAGAGGAGCTAAGACAGAAGGGAAGGACCTGGCAACATTTTCTTTTTTGGGAGGGCTTTGAAACTCAAACTCAGCCCATGAATGAACAGAGGAAAGATGGAAAGAGTCAATTGACTCCTCAAAGCAGCTCAAGGAAGAGGAGAACCCTTCCAGGACCTCCAGAAGATAGAATCTCTGGTGTGAAATCTCACAGATCAAAGAAAAAATTAGATTTTGAAACTACTACAGAGCAGCCTACAGAAAGGAGAACAAACATTTTAAACCTGCCATACACAGACTCAAAACCAGAGAAAGAAGATGAGAGGCCTTCCATCAAAAGTCCTGAACATTCCATTGAGTTTGCATAGAATTTTGAGACCTTTACTCACACCAAGGAAGGGGAAAATTCAAAGAGAACTAAGTCGAAGAAAACACAGAAAATCAAGAAACTCAAAGAAGTGATCGCTCAGCAGGAGGTCTTAGAGAGAGAAATAAAGGAAAGATACAAGAAGCTATCTGATAATTTTGCAGAAACAAATGTTGCATTTGAAAATATGGCTCATGAAAGTGTCAAGGAAAAGAAGAGGAAACATAAAATCACAAAAGACTATAATAGTCTATGGTGGCTAGCAAAGCGCCTTAAAAGGAAAATCAGAAAATTGAAGCAAAAGCAAAAGTCACACCCAGATTTGCAAGTGCTTGCTCAGGTTGTTGTGAACATGCAAGGGG
>JZKD02S1672659.1:2209146-2220403 GCA_000966675.3 Picea glauca
GTATGCATGAGTTTTCTTGACTTACTGATAATGTCGGTTACTTGTTATGAATGTGTGAACCATGTTTCTTTTCCTTTGTACCATAAGATACCTTAACTTCGGGATGAAGTTTCCTAAAGGGGGGGTGTATGTAACGACCCTTCTTAAATAAATGTATAGGATTATTAATTGTAATTAATTTAATAATCTAACTTTCCTAAAAGTTAGCTAGACAATAATTATTTCTTAAATAACTTTAACTAATTAATTATTATTAATTACTTGTTCATGATTGTCAAGGATTAATTAAGTATTAATTAACTCATTAATTAATTAAGTAAATAAATAAAAGGGGGTTAATAAACTATATTGTTAAAAATGTTACGTACACGGAAAGGGATAAGATATTAA
This sequence comes from Picea glauca, assembly GCA_000966675.3. Lineage (NCBI taxonomy): Eukaryota > Viridiplantae > Streptophyta > Pinopsida > Pinales > Pinaceae > Picea > Picea glauca. The sequence continues at coordinate 2,209,537 of JZKD02S1672659.1, forward strand.
TTACGAAAGGATAAAATAATAAATGAAAGGATAAGGGGCATTAACTATGCGTAGGTAAGGAAGTAAATGCAAGAGGCGGTGAAGGAAGGATATGGAGGGGAGGGAGGTTTACGAAGGAAAATCATTTTTTTTACGGGATTATTATTTTTCTTGGAGGTTTCTCTTGGATTGCAGAGAGGGGAGTTGAGTTCTGTAGTTGGATTGGATGAATACAGACACTGGTTGGCTAGAGGTTTTGGGCACGGGGGCCAGGATATCCATATGGTATCCTGGAGCTAGGTAGTTGTCCTAGTTGGCAGGGAGGATAGTAGGTTTGGGCAGTGTTGGTTAGTGCATCAGGAAGTAGGAAGGCAACAACAAGGTAGCAAGGCGACAAAAATTAGGATCAGAACCAGGTAAATTGTTTGTGAAATGGCTAAGTTATTTTTATGCTGTAGTTAAATGTTAAATGCTAAATTATGCTGAAATTTATATTCTTATTTGAAGTTAATGAATTATTTACTCACTCAGAAATTTTATGTTAGAAGTTTTATGCGTAATTGTAAGGATTTTTACTAGGATTGTTGATTTATTTTTTTTACTGGCCACTACACATTGGGTGACTGCTCCTATCTGCCTTGTATTTCAATTGACCCCCCTGAGGACAATTGCCAATTCTTGGTTGTGTCTAATTTCCTGTTGTTGCATCTGAGACTGAATATCGACCATACTATCATGGATCACCTACCTTTCTTGTTGGATTTCACGATGGCTTGAGCCTAAACACTCTTCTATGTGCCTGTAGTCTATTCACAAAGCTTGGAATTGCTCATGAAGTTCTTTAGTGGCACAGACTGGGAAGGTGCAAGGGACTCTATACCTTTTCCACATGATGTTTTGGTGAGTGAGGGGCGAGCATGCATTGTGCAGAAGGAAGCAGAGGCTAGGTAGGAGGTAGAGTCGATAAGAAGGAAGTAGGGAGATATTTCCAGAGCCAAAGGGGATGCAGAGTGAGGCGAGAGAGATAAACTGGTTGGACTTAATACAATTGGCAAGGAACAACATAGCATTATGGGAGGAGGGAGCCATCGCAGCCCATGAGAAAGAGATATTTTGTGCTGGATGAAAGGAAAGAGATGACATAGGGGAGTGATGGTGGATCGTCCAGAAATGAAGATGGGGATCCTTGATTAAAATGGGTCTTGAATGAGGGGGGATGGATGATGTGGGGGGGATAGGGGAGGCACGTGGTCGACAAGGGGTCACGTGCCAAAAAATGTAGGGGACAGATCAGGCATGGGAAAGGGGGGAGGGAGTGTCTCGGGGGTTGAGGCAAGGAGGGGAGGGGGAGGGAGGGGGGGGCGAGAGAGGAGGAGGGAGGAGAGGTGAGTAAAGGCTTGGGGGGTTAGGATAGGGGGAACATGATGGGTATAATTGATCCTTGGGTTAGAAGGAGGGATGAAGGGGCAGGAGAAATTAAGGAAGCCAAACATAAGAGGGGGTTTGATTGGTAAGTAGATGGATTTGTTCCAAACTTTTTGTTGCTTTCGCCAAATTGTCTGCCTCTGAATTTTAATCTCGCAGAATATGGAAGAAGCTCAAGATGATGAAGTTATTCTTTAGTGAGTTTATTATTGATCATATGCCTTTGAGAGGGCTTTTTGGAAAACCTGATCAGCCTCGAAGATCCTTTATGACTATTTCAGAGTCCCCCAAAATAGTTAGAGTTTGAGTTTTCCTCTCCTGAGATAGCTTCAGTCCCATATATACTGCGAGGATCACTGCTCTATTAATAGTTTTTTTTCTCAGACCCCGGGAATACTCTACTATTTGTTTCCCCTCAGAATCGTAGATGACTCCCCCCACACCTACCACCCCTGACATTGAAGAATTGTTATATGAATAATAGGGAACAATTATTTTTACAAGTTGGATCTTCATTAAAATATCATCATATTAGAATGAGGTAAGAAAATATCACTATAACAACCTTTAGAAGAAGTGAATGTCATTATTAGTTTCTAGTGATGTCTTTTGTGCTGACTAGTTCACCCTCCAGATTTGAAATCTCGATGAATTCTATTTTCAACCCTTTCTTTAGAAAATTTGTGTTTTTACATTTTGATAATACAATAATTTACAAAAATCTTAGTAAGAGCACATGCCACATTTTAACTTGGTATTTAAATTATTGGAGGAGAAACAACTATATGCTATGCCTCTAAAATATTTCTTTGAACTTAATGAAGTGAAATATTTAGAGCATATTGAGACTCCCAACAAAAATCTAACAAAAAAATAAAACTACAATGAAAGTACCAATTCCCAAATCCTTAAAAGAATAATGAAAATCCAAAGAAAAATAAAAGCATCCCATACCTTAATAACAAACAACTAGCAATGCACATAGTGATAGATTAGAGTGAAAAAATCTCCATAACAAGTTTGTAACCAAGTTGAGCCAAACATTAATGGAGTAGCGAAGGTAGTATGAAAAAGTGGATAATGGAAAAATAAGAAAATGTATATATAATTATGAAATTCTCTAATTTTTCGGAGATAGTATGTATAATCTTTATGGTGTTATTAAAATCAATCACATCCATTCATCTCAAAATATAGAGGGTTATGATCACGCTCCCGTGTTACCCACCACACATACTTTTGGTCAAAATGTGTTCATCTATCCTCATGAGTTCTGCCACGCTTTGAACGTGGGCTTGAAAAATATAAAAGAAGTTGGAAGTAGTTTTTGAAATTAGTGACTCACATAAACTTGAAGGATAAAATACCACGTGAAAAACCCCAATGTGGAAGTTGAACAAGGTAATCACTCTAACAGGAGAAAAGGGGAATTGATTAGAAAATAAGACTAGATGTGGAAATCGACTAAGGAAATCATCCAAATAGGTGCAAAGGAGGACTTATTAGGAAATCAAGTTGTAAAAACAAAAAATTAAAAGGAACAGAAAAAGAAATTTTTTAGATATTCATCCAGGGTTCCAATAGATTAAAGATAAATAGAAATTCAGTTAAGTGTGAAGGGAACCTTAAATGTGTTAAGGATATAAAGGAAAGGATTGGTTTTGAATGTAGTTGGCTAGGTAAGTGATTTGGGCTCAAAAAGATGGTGAGAGGTTCAACATGGTGATAAAATTGAGCATTAGAGTAGATCGCAAGTAAAGGCTTTAAAAGGTATGTCAATTTAAAAATGATATAACTTTTGATGGGAAGGTCCATTTTTGGTGATTCAAAAGGTGTTTAAAAAAACAGGTATAGATAAAAATTCTTTTAATATTATTGGAAAATAGTTTTGTATTAGTATTCAAGGGTTATGGAGATACCAATTTCATAAATTGTTGTCTACTCTACAACAAGCATATTTTTAGGCTAGATACATGGACCGACATCTACGAAGCATACATGTAGAGAATATAGGTGGGGTCATTGTGAGATTCTCGTAACATGTATGTTAGTTATTAATATGCACTACTATATTATACACAACTAGTTTAAGAGTTTGATATTTCAGATACCTTACAGTATATTGAAAGCCCCATAGGAATACATGAGACTAGAATTAGGTCACCTATCAACTATTTCTATCTATGCTAGACTCAACACAACACTTTGGGAGATCACTCTTTCTTACTTAAGAATTAGGTAGTACAACTATGGTTACAGTCCATCTTGCTTAGAATCATGAAAGACTATCCTAGTACTACTATTGAAAACTTAATTGTTTATCAAAGAGATATAGAGCCTAACACTTCCTTACCCATAAGAACCTACAAAATCCTCTCCCATCATGTCTGAAAATATGACAAATGAAACTCCTACAAAAATATTTGAAGGATCATCCTTGACACATAAAGAGAATGAAGATGTGGAATTTAAGGTGTCCAAGATGGAAGGTAAAATAAAAATCATTGAAACTCATCTATCACTGTAACTAGAAAAATGACTCCATCTTTTGTTGGTTTGTTTTTACAGATGAATTGATAGCACATTATGGGGATAGTCATTATGATGAATAAATATCTACGGTTTTGGGGTAGGACCACAACAGATAGAATGACACCAAGAAATCAACTCAAATCTCAAATATGCTAGATAAATAAAATGCCAACAAAAGAAAGACGAGAATCCTACCTCTTCTGAGCGTTCGTTGTTCTCACAATCCAATGCTTGATACCTACAACTTGTCATGAAAATCCAAGATACACAAGAATATGGAAAATGTATGAAATGTTAGCATATAAACTAGCATAATCCATCAACATGTATAGAAAATTTACCCATGGAAAATAATATAAACATTTGCAACATATAATTGGATGATAAATGAGTATTTCTATTAATATAATCAACATGAGTCAATAGGTGAAAACATTATATATAAACAACTTGTCCAAACCAATAAACTAAGTCCCTCCACTTGGGCCTTCACCACTTCAGTCCTCCACAAGGAAAGCTCACAAGTTCTAGGAGTAATTGGGTTTCCCCTTCACAGGATAGGGAGATCTTGGGGGTTGAACATAAGGAGATTTCAGGTTTAAAGGATTAATGGATGTAGACTCAAGGATGTAACATGGGGAAAACTTTCTCCAGAGTGTACTTGCTCTCTACTTATTTTTCTCTTTTCAAGGCTTGTATATGGCTCAATTTATATCCTTCAAAGGGAATTGAAGGGTCAAATGAGATAGTTTCTAGCATATGAAAGGCCAAGGATCATGAATCTCGTGAATTGGCATGGAAAATATGAAATATTTTTAATTTTGAAGACATAACCCAATGCACGGGGGTTGTAATGGAGCAACCTACGTATACACGTGTTGTATCACTGCAACCTATGTATATGTACAAAAAATTGAATTTTTGACTTTTGACTGAGAATGATGGAGAAGGTGAGTCTATAGAGGGAAAGGGTATGACACCAAAGCATTATGCATAGAGTGTGGAAAAAAGTTCTATAACACTAGTATGAGAAACATATTGTTAATAAATCAACAAATCTCATATGAAGAGGTCCAATACAAAACACATTCAACGATTTCAAGAACTTATTCTTAGATCGAAGAACTTTCTAAATTAGAATTTGTTGGATATCTTTGTAGATACTTTAAAGGACATCATTCAACATGATGTGTGCCTTTTGTAGTCTAAATCCTCAGGTAATTCTTTCAATGTGGAAAAGAGAGTTTAAAATTAAAATATGGCTACAAGAAGACTTTCTAGTAACACTTAAAAAAAGTGTGATGTTCTGTTGACGGGCGAAAATGAACGCTCGCCAACTGGAAGAGTGGATCCGGTTTGGGGTTTTCTAAATAACCTAATCTGTTTGGGATAACCCACCCTGATGGGTTTAGCGACTCCGTTGGCTGATCTAAGTCCTATAAAAACAAATGAAAACTACACTAATAAACTAATCTAAATAAAAACAATAACTAAAACAAACTAATAAACAAATCTAAACTATATATATATACAATCTATTACCTAAATCATACAACTATAATTCTATAAAAGTGAATGTTTAATTATCAACAGAATCAGCTTCAATTACAAATATACAATATTTACAACTTACAGATTTAAATTAAAACCTGCAAAAATCATTTGTAATCTGTCCTAAGACAGCAAAACCATTGTTTTTTTTTGTTTAATTTTTATAATTTTATGAAAAGAAATAGAATAAAAACTATCTAAGCTAAGCAACTAAATAATAACTCTAACTGTGAATCTGAAATATACATATATCTATCTAAACTACTTATATTATACTAACAAATTAACTATCAAATAGTAAATAACAAACTGACATGAAGTAACGCTTCAGGTTTGTCCTATATCCAATAGTCGATTTAGCTGTTTGGTGGGAGGAAACCCTCACCAGATTCTCCACGAGCTTCTCGTAAACAAGAAGCAGTTGTTCTCTTCAAATATAAATGACAGGACAAACAAGACATAAAAAATTACAACAATCTTATAATTTACAAAATATCGCATTCAGATAAATTCTTGTGCAAAATTTGTACATAACAATTCAATTAATTAAAAAGATAAACCTGTATTCATTAAATTGAAATATAGTGATTGTTGTATTCTTAAATAAGAGAGATCATATATGGATAACATATAAATCAAATCACATCAACATGCAATGAATCATGATAGCTAAAGTAGTCGATAATTAATTGCAAACTGATATGCAGAAAACTTGAAACAAAAGTTTGATATATTGAAAGCGAAAGCTGTTACAAGACATCAAATTTCATCTCAGTCTATATCATAAATCCATAGTCTAGTCCTCTCCACAGTGATGATGATTCTCATTACAAAAAATAACAAGTATTTAAAGACCTCCCATAGGGTAAAACATCCCTGTGGGAATTATCAAAACAGTTTACAAAAAATCTGGGGATAATCTCCCAAGTCGAACTAAACTAACAACCTATAATAAAACAAAAACATCTCTCAAACTGCCACAGTATGCCCCATTGATCATTGTAATTTGTATGCACCTGAAAGGGGACAAAGATAGACAATATTAGAGGATATTTTATTGATAAAATTGACAAAAATCTAATTTTTAAGACTAGCTACATAATCTTGGGATTCTGTAGCTGGTCTAAATTAAACACAGAATCGTTTCAAAACCAATTTGAATCTTAAAGAATTATATTCAAACTATTAAACAAATATTTGATTGCTAATTAGAAACCAAACGAATCATTCAAATCAAAACTTGTATGCAAATTGAAACAAACAAAATCGTGGTCAACCGAATGGTAACAGAGATACATGCACTCTGTTCAATTTGTTATCACCAATTTGGGGTAAATAGAATCGCATTAGATAATTTGACAGTAATGAAATCATTTTCATGAACCAATTCCAATCGACACAAACTGTAACCAGTTAAACAAATCATGCATGCAATAGTTTATGTAGCTTCATCCATTAACAAAATCATTGTCGAATCCAAACGAAATCAACAGGATCGTTTTTCAAATTAATAGAACTATATCAAACATATACAAATGATCATTCTAATCATGGTACGTAGCAATCATTTGCAAATCAAATCAAACAGGAATGAATCAAAACAGTTTGTTGTTGAGACAATCATTATGAATCAACACAGCTCCACGATTTTAGCAAATAGATCTTTTGCACAGGTCGAATGTAATCAAAATCCAAACAAGAATATTGATTCAATACAAAACAAAGTCGTTCCTGGTAAATCGAAATCAACAGGGTTGTTTTGAGTCTATTAGGAACAAACAAAACTAATTGAAATCAAACCAAATCGACTATCCTAAATCAGACGGACATAATTGATTCAAAAACAAACCAAACAAAGTCAAAAACCAATCAATTACTTATACTAAGTTGGGCATGACAAAATCACATAACCAAATCATAGCTACATTTGAGTTTAGTAAAATGAATCTACTGTACAAGATCCACAACATAACTGTTTTTTATGATCAAACTATAACATAATCATTTCAAATGTATTAAAACTATCAGAGCTAATTTGAAAGCAAAACTGAATCCGTTATATTAATTCAAGCAAACTTACAAAGAAAAATTCATATTGAAATTCATACCTGGACAATCAAAAAACAACTCGGTCATGATAATTTTGAATTGACAAAGGCTGTTGCCACTTTGACATTCCTGAAGACAATCGAACTGGTGGTGTTTTGTTTCTTCTCATTGGCCTGAAACCTATCTCTTTCTTTTGATAGCACTGTAACTTTCTCCTCTAACGATTTGATCCTTGATTGCAACAGGGAACGTTGGTGTAATAATGCTCTAGCCACACATTACATTGGATACATGATGTTTGCTCGGGATTTGATATCACAGGCGAGGGTTTGTTTAAATCACCAGGGGTTTCATTATGCATCTTGATTCCCGGGTAGTTAGGATTATTTTTTAGGCAAGGGGGTAAATTAGATACATAGTCATAGGGTTTCTTAGAGCATAGGCCATGAGAATAGGGGTACTCTTCAACTAGGAAATGCTTGATATCAGAGTTTGAGTCCTCACTCGGCACTATGGGCTTTTGGTCGATGTTCTGTTTAGGCTTGTTCCAGGCAAGTCTCGATATCAATCGAGCATTTTTCTTCCCTTTACTGTTGACAATAGGATTACCCTTGACTTTCTTACTCACAGGCTTTTTCACAGCCTCAATCTTGTCTTTTGTACACAGGTTGGTTAGGGTATCGGGTAGGTCGATGTCAGGGAAATCCGAGGGTTTGGCAGGGGGTAGAAGAATATGAAGTGGCACGGCTGGACAAGCCAAAGTCTCACTAACCACAGCCTTATCGATTTGAGCAGACTCTAGATTAGCAAAGCCATTCCTAGTCAGGAAGGCTTTCCAATTATCGCCATGAAGTCTCAAATGATGGACAATAATGAGTCTAATTAAGTCGCGATGAAAAAGGCTGCTATCAGCCTTCTCGCACTTGAATCTCTTAGACATATTGTAAAGACTACACAAGAAGTAATGTGGCATGTTCAAAGGATATCCCATGAAATTCATCAATAATCGGAGGTGATGAAAAAACACCAAGCCATACCGACCTTCACAGGTCACAAACTGTTTAACAATCACCAAAAGGTCGTGCCACCTGGGTTTGAGGGTAGAAATAGGCATACCTTTATCACAGGAAACAATATTTCTTGATACAAATAGTAAAGGCCATGGCACCTCGTTGACTTTGGAGTTTTTAAACCATCTTTGGCCTGTAGCTGCTAGTCCTGTAGCAGAGCTTATGAATTCTTCATTCAGCTCGAGCTGTATGTCACCAACTTTAGCTCTGCACCTGTCAAAGGTGAGGGTGAATTGTTGGGCAATCGAAAGGTTGAAACCCTCGAACCTCTGTATAAACACCAGCCAACCACTATTTTCTAAATCCTTACGGGCATTATCGAATAGAAACAGATCTTGGCTACCATTCGGCTCTATGCGCACCACCGATGCCATAGACAGGAGCACACGGTGAGCGAGGTGAACGGGATAGGGTTTGAACAAAGTATACGTAGGGGCAGAATGCTCACAGTTTTACCCGAAAACACCAGAGGTGACCCAGGATAGGGGGAAAGCATTAATGACAAAATGTGCGAAGGTGGTGGAGCTATTTTGGCCCATGCAAAATAGTCATTTCCCATAGTAGAATCGACGACACATATAACGTTTCAAATCACTATGCATATATTAAAAACCATGCCATTCAATAATTAATGAAATCTGTGGTAAGTTGACCCAAAAAATCGTATAAGCATAGTGTTTGCATAGTTTTTAAAATCAAAACAATAATTAGAAATCAACACCAAGGGTTCGATCATATCAAATATGCGTTGGGTGGTATGATTGCGCCAAGGGTCTAATTCATAATGTCAATGAGTTCTCATGAAACCAATGTGCTAATGAATTTGATCAAGATACATCAAACCACCAATAAATCAATGATTGAATCAGAATCCTTAGGAAATCATCACAGTCTCATAAAAATTGAAATCATATTAACAACAAAAATGCCAAATGAGTAATGAATCTTGGGGTCTTGCCAATTGTATAACCACAATTAAATTGGAAACGCAATGAACATATAGACAAGAGTGACCATAACAATCCAGTGGCGATTTTAATATGACTTTGAAATCAAAATTTTCACGCTTGTAGTCGTGAAAACAAGAACAAAGGTAAGTGTGCAAATAGCGCAAAAATAATGGTGTTATTTTCTTCCGAGGATTGCGATGAAAATCAAAGTTTGCAAAACACTGGTGTAGGAAGCTTATAAGGACAGTATAAAAATGTGAATTGGCTGCCAACATGTTCCCATTCCTAACCTCAGTCAACTCACAAGGATGATGCCTCAACAATTGGGTGAAAGAAGAGAAAAAGGGCTATATGTTTCAATTATGAAAAAAAGTACACTAAGGAGAAAAAATGTGGTAAAAATAAATTATCTACATAGATTGTGAAGATAAAAGAGAATAAGAGTCGAATCCTTCTCAATATCTAGAACCAAAAGAGACTACTCCAACCATATATTGTCATGCTTTGGTTATCATTAGCACTCCTCAAACCCTAAAGTCAAGAGAAAGACACATTGTGGAAAAAAATATAATAGTCTTGATTGATCACATTAGTACACACATTTTCACTAAAACAAAATATGCAACATTTCAACTGCTTTTTATATATTCAACACTAGAGTTTCAAAGATGTAGGTACCATAAATTCTTCATAGAAGTTTCACTGTAGTTGTAACACCCCGCTCTGGTGCACTTACCAAACTTATTCTTTGAGGACACTTGCTCGCAAGTGATCTGGATTTTTATGATGATAAAACTTTTTCCTTCATTATGATGTGTTAAGTTATATGACAGGATGTTTTTACTACCTTGATATAGACAAGTGTTGCTGACTCAGTTTCATTGAGTGTGCAGGGTTTTGGACCTTGAGGATGCAGAGGCATCGGTGGAACTCCCTTGGACTCTAGATTGAGTCAGGGAGTGGGCTGTTTGGGTCGTTTCATTTACGGTGATATTGTTTTGTTTTGATGATATTCTATTGATTTTATGATATGTGGTTGACATAATCTGACATGATGGTTGATGATGCAGGCTGACGATAGCTTGCCGACCAAGACTCACATATGGAGTAAAGGGGCCACACATGAGTTCCAGAGAGATTGAGGGAGAGGTGTGGACAACAGCCCTGCCACAACCTACTAGAACTCCCTTCGTGGCTCGAACTGTAGGTTAACGATTACCTAGTTCGAGAGGATCCACGATGCCGTGAGGGTAGACTGCGACAGTCGCTCATGATGATTCTAAGGGGCGCGCAATAAGGCGGGGGCCTTAT
>JZKD02S1672659.1:2236784-2272724 GCA_000966675.3 Picea glauca
CTAGGGTTTTGAAAAGCCTTGCCATAGCAACACTTTTCAGCCATAGGTTTGTGCTTGTAAGCTAGCCGTTTTGCCAAGGAAGTCTTAAGGAGAGAAGAGGAAGCTTTAGGCCTAGATTTAGCTACACCTAGGTAAGTGTTTCCTTCTTAGGGTTTAGGGTTGGTGGCCTTGCCATAGCAACACCATTAAACCCTAAATCTCTTGTCTTTGAGTTTAAGTGCTTCCTAAACCATTAGCCTCATTTCAATTGACTCCATTAACCCAAGGCACTAGTCTAAGAACTCTTTTGAAGCTTGTTATGCCTTAAACGTTTCTCAAACTACCTTCAATTGCAAACCTAACTAACCTAGCATCTAACCCTAGCTAGTTTTTGAACTAACCTAAAGCTGATAATGTTTGGCCTTTTTAAACTTTTGCTTAGATAGAAAGGTGCGGCCTTGTTATCTCTTCATAGCCATGGAGTTGTTTTACCTTTTTGCTGGTTGATTTTGACAAAACGTCACTCCTTGGCTAGCTAACCTGCAGACAACAAAATTTATATAGAGGTGACGTCATACCTTGTTAAATCTCTTGCTTGGACCTTAACGTTTTGACTTTGTCACCCTCCTTTGATTGGTTTTGAGTTATTGATTACACCTGTAAGCTTATTTAACAAAACGTTTTTGCTCTTTGTCTCTCTTTTGACCTATTGATTAAGGCTGACGTCATACCTAGTGTAGCAACAATATATAGGTGACGCAACAACATTATATATGAGTAAATTTGAAGTATTTATTGCATTGATATATGATACAAGGATTGAATTTAAACATTGAATGCTCTTATGCTTTATTGAAGAAGTGATATTAATCCTTTGTCTTCATTTAGCCATCATTGACTTCGTCAATAATAGCATTGATCATTTGCTCATATATGTATTGGAGGATAGTCATTGATTTTATGAAGTACTAACCCACTGCAAGCACATGTTCTAGTTTTCTTTGTTTAGTCTCGCAAACAGGTGCCATTCAGTGGAAGACCTTTTCCTTGACTATCTCATACTTGGCTATAATCTGTGAAAGGGAACCTATCACTTGCCTTGATCCTTATCCCTTAGCCTCTCTTAAACCAGATTACATTAGGGACGTATCCCTTGGAAAAGTTCTCCTAAATAGAAAGAGCCCCCCATCGAGGTGACAGTGGGTGGGGAAGGTACCGGTGATCCTTCTACGGTCGGCGAGCGGGACGCGGCGTGGAGCGCAGGACGCGACACAGAGCGTGGGACATCTTCCGACGCGGGCGTAAGGCAAAGGTATGATTTTAATTGGTGAAGTAGAAAGCATTTTATATTCGGAATTTTAATGTTATTGATGTTGTATACTCCCTTCATTCATCTCTCTGGTCTGTATAGAATCCCTTCTGCTGTAATTCTAGACTGTATCAAATCCTTTCTGCTGTAATTTTAGACTGCATACAATATTTCTGCTGTAACTCTAGATTGCATATAATCATTCTGCCGTAACTCTGACTGTGCAATTGTTGTAATCGTGTTGTAAGATATGGACCAAATTGTAGGTTTACTTGAGAGTCCTTGTTAATATAGAACTGAACTACTGTATTCCCGTCATTTAAATCTGCTATCTAGAATTTGAAATGCGTGGTTAGCTGTCAATGAAATTCAACCCTTAAATTCAGAAATGTACATGCGAAGGATGCCACCTTTTAATCCTATAGCCGAAAGTATAATTTCATTATGAAACTGTCAGTCCAAATCAAGGATTTTAGCTGGGAGTTTCAGCTAGATATCGAAGTGTGTTACACTCGAGGTTATTTTAATTTCTAAAATCATTGTAATATTATTTACCCAACTCGCCGCGATGTCCATAAATCGCTGCAAAATCCTTACACAATTGCTGTGATATTCCTGAGTCGCTGTCAAATTTTATGAATCGGGGTAATCTTGTGATTTACATAAATCCTTGTAATTGGATTGTCGATGTTCATTGAACCAGAAGTTTTTAAGTTAGTTGGCTTTCCTTTTTCATTTTTGCGTACCGGTACAATCGTTGGGCAATGCGTTTCTTTTGTGGTTGGTTTTCTTTGAGGGCAATGATGTTCGTTCCTGCACTTTCGTGGGCCTTTCGTTTTATTTCTTGCTGCAATTCACTTTGTGGTACCTCTGTGTCATGTTGCCAGACCTCTTCTTCTTCCTTTCTCTAAACCGTTATTACACCTCTGCGGGTCGTCCTATCTCTGTGCCTTTTTCGTTTGCATGATCAACCTCTGACAGTGTTTTAAAACGCCCATGCCAGCACTGGACGGACGCTCCTGTACCCGTTGCTAGCAGTGTTGTGATTCTGTGTTGAATTAATAACCAATCCTAATGACTGTGTTGATTTTTTGAGAAGTGTGCTCTGTTACATTCTTGTGGGGCAAGTTGTCATTGCGTTTTGGTGTAAAACCCTTTCATTTGCGCCCGCCATTCTTATGTTTTTATATCCCTGTTGTTTTAATGACTTTTTTTGGGACTGTGGTGAATGTGTGAGGGGCGTTCGGTCTGGTGGTTGGCAAGTTCGCGGTTCCTTGAGTGACTGCAGAATCCCCCCTTTCTTGTGCCCTGCTCCGAAATCAACGTTATCCTTTAACATAGCTTTCAGACTTTTTACAGCGATAGTAGCGTACCTTCTGATTATGAACGTTATTACCATTATCTGAATCCGACCAGCTGACACGTATAGACTGGAACACAGGCTAACTCTAAGGAAAGTATATCCAACTTAACTATAGGTTACAGTACCAGTTTTCACAGACCGATAATTATGACGGGTTGTAATGTTTATGGAAATATAATGAGAATTTAGGAAGGCAATATTTTGGTCTTGGCGTGTTGTAATTGACGACAATATAAACGATAATTAGGAGTGAAAAATTTTAGAATCGTTGGGGAAATTTTGTGGTAATAGTTGTTGCCTTTATATTAATTAACCATTGCCAGTTGTTTTCCTCTATTTTATTTGTGGTCAAGAAAATGCTATCCTGGTAAACTGCCCTTTTAAATTGTTGTTATTAAATAAATTCAATTGGATGTCACCCTTAATTCTTATGTAATTTTATTGTTGACATCCTTAATTGATGGTTGTCTTAATTTGGTATCAATTGCAAGGTGGATAGTTTGTCATGGTCACTTTAAATGTTATTATATTATAGATTGTTTTTTTTTTAATTTATGAAGTACATTGTATTTTCAAGTAATAATTCATATATCCATGATGCTATTTCCTTGTAGTGAAATATTTAACTAATGGCTATCTTAAATATTGTTATTTTTAACATTGATGGTCATCTTAATTTAATGTCAATTGCAAGTGGATAGTTTGTCATGGTCCCTTTTAAATTTTATTATATTACATATTGTTTTTTTTTAATTATGGAGTATATTGTATTTTCAAGTAGTGATTCATATAACCAGGATGATACATCCCTATTGTGACATCTTTAACTAATTGCTATCTTAATTATTGTTATTTTAAACACTGATGGTTGTCATATCCCAATAATGCCTTTTTAACTTTTTTCCTTAAAAGTTATTATTTTAGATTGCCAGTTAAATTATGAGGCATGTGGTTATTTTCAATTGATATTACCTATAAATATGATGTCAATTATAGTGCATTACTATTGGACCTTAATGAATGATTTTATCTTGTAAGGTCCTTATGATCGTAGTGGTGGCAGCATATAAGAGGTATGATAACTGTAAAATCATTGTCCGGATTGTGACACAATGATAGATAGTTAACGTTTCATGACAGCGATATTGTAATTATTAATTATTGCTTAATAACATGTGTGGTGCGATAACCTGTAATTACGTACCTTAAAATTACCCCAGTTAGTATATTAGGGTGGTTGTTCATGTAAATAATGTTGAATTTGGGTTCAGTTGTCGGAGTCCTCTTGTCACGCGCTTTCCGCAAGGAGCGCAATTGTTTTTCTTATGTATGTTGTACTTGACTGTGGTCAGTTGGTTGCTTGGTTTGTTGTGTCGGGTGGGATGTAGACACCTCCACGTTCCTCAGAACAGTTGCCAGCCCTGAGACCTTAAATGGTTAAAATTGATGGGAACCTGGGCTTGAGAGTTGATTATGTGTCTTGGAGGTCCTAACCTTGTAGGGTAGGATGGGCGGGTGGTCAGTTTTACTTTTGTCGCTAAATGTTGCGTTGTGCACCTTATGCCTGTGGTTGTATATTGTTTGCAGTTACTCGTCGTGTGCCTTTAGTCTTCTTGTGATGAAAATCATGGTTGCGTCTTGTCGGTTGTCGAGGGCGTCATACAGTTCAGTGTGTTGCTACTTCCACACGCACGCACACACCTTAACAAAAAAAAAAAAAAAAGATTGCACCTGCCACAGAGTTGTTGTCTTAATGAGGAAGGTCGTTACAGTAGTAATATCATTACATAATTATTTATTAGACGATGATTTAAATCCCATTGGTTAGTATTGATGTGGTATTAGGTGTCCAATGGTTAAAACCATTGAGAACAATAGCTGTAACATTTTATGAAAATTCATGAAATTTTGCTTAGGATATTAAATAGATAGGTATGTAAGGGAAACCATGTAAATTGATAAGCATGTAAGGGACACTTGGGATTAATTGCACAATTGTGATCACTATATCCCCAAACATTTAATCCCCTTGTTTTCCCATGGTTCTCAAAACTGTTATCATCAATCCAAAGTGTTATAATCTATCATTCTAGAGTATGTGTAAATATGCCTAAAGGTCTTCCTCTAGTTGAAAGAAAAATAACATTATACAACTCATATTGAGGAACCTTACTCCTATCATCTTACCTTACATATATCCCTATGACTAAAAGAGTGAGCTTGAGTGAATGCTTCACGGAATGCTAGACACTAGCATCATTTAACTTAGTCAAAGTGCTTTCTCTTCACTAGTGATGATTCTTTACAAAAGAATTCTTCATGGTGAATGTATCTCGATTATAGAGAACTCACAAGATGACTATTAAAGATATGTTTCTTATTCTTGAAAGTGATGAATTGTTATATGAATAGTAGGCCATCCCTTCCTCAATGGATTCTTACATGTACCTTCTTTGTTGACTTGTGGGGAGAAAAAAAGGATATCCAAGCCACTGTACCAGAAAATCGCTACTCATGAGATGAACTTGATGATAAAAAAACATTTTTTCTGGATATCATGGATTTTTATCTGTAGTGGCAGGAGATAACCAGAGATAATCCCTTGAATGCAAATGATAACCAGAGATAATTCGTAATCAATTGATGGCTAGCTTGCTAGAGCTTCCTTCTAGGTATAAGACTAATATAGTCTATTAATCCATGTGTCATAATAATTGCCTATTTAGATTAGAGATTTAGTGTATTTATTATGTCATTGCTTATTTGAAGCATTGAAAACATATTCTGGAATTGTGTCAAAGCAACTTTCTAGTAATTCATGTACTTTTACCTTTGCATTATGCTAAAATGGGTATGTGAAAAATTATCTAAAGGTTGCTTGATTCCACTGTCTAAGGCAAATATAGGAGAATCTCAACCTTTCAAATGGTTGTTATCATTTATGAGATGAAAAATCGATTTATATATAATAATAATAGTTGAAGTAACAAGACTTGTAATTGTTGTGGACTTGAAAGCAATGTTTTTGCATAAATATAATTTATAATTTCAAATATAACATTTTCATAACTTATATATACATCTTGTAATTTTTGTGGACTTGAAAGAAATGCATCTTGTGTTCATATTTTGAGCATACTCGAACTCTTCTTAATCATTAGAGTCATGTTCATTTTATATCTAGTTATAAAAGAAGAAATTTTAATAGATATTGAGACCTTTGTTAAAAGGTGATAATTGTAATAGATATTGAGGAATCCTTTTCTTATTATGTAACATAATATTTTTATGATCTGGAGCTTCCCAAGATCCATAGAAACACAAAACTAAATGAAATTACTCATTAAGATAAACAAGTAAGTTAATTTTTATTGAAAATATTTCAACTAATCACGTTATCTCTCAAACCATGAGAAAATGCATGAAAGAGAAGAGTGAGATGTTAGAGCATAATCCCCAATGCATAAGTTTGTTTTCAATAAAAAATATGTTACCTTATCTATAGATTTCTTAAGAATCCTACCTAGTTTCAAAAATATTTTTTCAAGCATTAATGCTACAAGAGACAAGTCTCCTTAATCTTAGGCTTGGGATGAGGTGGGGGGAAAGAAATCCATGGGGCATTTTCAAAACATTTTCAAATTAATGTCACACTTATGTTAATGCCTCTATAAGAAGGAATATAAAAAATGAAATGTCACAATGACAAGTGTTAGAGGAAAAGATACGAAACAAATGGCATTATGTTAAATATGTAAACTTAATGTGATGGAAAATCCTATATTGACAGGTTTGACAATGATCATAACACATGAATTAAGGTGGGGATTCAAAAATAAAACATGTCTAATATTCTTTGGAAGCTTTTGTTAAGTGACACATAGGCCAACACGGTGGTAAGATATTTATCTAGGTGTGAGCTATGTGATTGATTTAATGTTGTGGAAGGGTACACTATGGAATCATACAATATATCAGGGAATAGATATGCGCCAAATAGAATAGAGATGATTTTAGTGTTTAGATGTCAAAGACAAGTATTGTATGATTAACCAATGCTCATTGAGCAACAAATCATTGGAAGTGAGGGCATTGGGGGGTTACGGAAAATATAATACTTCTTTTGACATTTTTTTATATTTATTGTCTTTCATAAATGAAAAGTGATTTAAAATCATTACATTTTTTAAGGGTGTTTTTTGAATTACCCTTCTAGGAAAATTTTGAACCCCTTGGAAGGGATAGGAACAATTCAATTTTGATAGTTGTAGGGGATGTTCTAATTGATTTACTCATTAAAAAATAAAAAGTGATTAGCATAAAATTGATAACAATAAATAATCTTTCTTCATTCTACAAAGTATTAAAAGTTGATTGGAATCACAGACATAATTTAATGGAAAATTTTTCTATCACGGCTTGACTTGATTGGATGACCACCAACATTCATCCTTAAAACTAGAACAATGAGTAACATAGTTGTAAAAATAGTCAAATTTATGTACTATTTCATTTTGAAATTCCTATCATAATAATCTTTTTCTTCAATAATAAAGTTGATTGTCTATATAATTATGTATTTTTCAAAATGAAATATTAATTTTTAATAAAAATTATTATTAAATTAAAATTTTTCATATTTATTATAAATATTTTTGTTATATATATATAACTTAGACTGAGACCAATTAAGAATGTAAGTTATTACTTCAATTTCTTTAAAATTGTATTTCTATGCTCAAAACTCATTCAGAGAAGTGTTCCAAAATCATCATAGTTTGGATGACTTAGGAGGTTAGGAAGGTCTGTAATGTTGAAAATATTTTTAAATTGGGATCTAATATGGGTATAGGAAGGGAAATCCAAGAGGAAGTGTTTTTCATCTTCTACCTGTTTAGTGTAAAAAAGGTGGAAGATTCTCTCATCCCATGATATTTTGGGAGTTGTCCAACACCAAGTTTCATTATGTAGCTCATGAGAGTTTGTTCTTATTTTAGCAATGTTGATTTTCTTCTTTGCACTTTTCAAAAGTGAGAGGTGATTTTGATCTTCTAAATTAGGATTGACCACCTCCTTGTAGTATCTTAATTTCCTTTTATCCATTAATTCTTTATCACACTACATATTCTCCTTAAATTTAGAAGTGATAATATTTGTAATATTATCGATATTTTGCATGATGTATTATTCTTGTATTCCCTAATAATTTAGCCAAGATATTCCATCTTTATGCCATCTCTGATTGAGCCACTGGTGGTTTTGGCTAGATTTTGAAGAAATTTTGGGGAGCCTCTTGTGACTCACGTAGTTTATCTTGTTCTTGTACGTTTTAAGATTATAAGATATAAAATTATTTTGTATCTATTCTATCTTTCTCCATGACTCTCTAGATATACTGCAACCCAAAACTTCACATCCATGTATAAGATAAATGGAGTGACGAGAGTGTGAAAGAGGATTTTCTTTTTATCCCAACAAAAAGGGTGCATTGATTGAAAATTGTTTTCGAGTCCATAATAAACTTTCCACCCTCCATTTATCCTTTTTTGAATGCTATAGTTCCAATTGAGCTTGTGTTCGATATCAATTCCAAGATACATGTATGAAGGAACGTCCCCCAATAAATTGTTGTCCTAAACAAAAGTATTGTAAGTGATCCTTTTCGATTTAATTATCATAACCTTTGTATTGTCAGTGATCGTAGTCATGCCCATGCTAGAGAGCAAGTCCTTGAGGCTTGTTAGTTTCTTACCTAGGTCATAAGCACTCTTCACCATAATAAAAATATCATCAGCATAAAGGAGGATGATGATTATACTAGCAAGAGTCGAAGCAATACAATCTGCATCCTCTAAGTAATATTCTAACTTATCAATATAGATTCCAAAAAGGGTATGGGATAGGGGACATACTTGATTGACTTCTATATAATAGTAAATGTCTTATTTATTTGTAAGATATTATTTTTTTTAATCAATTTATTATTAATTCAAAATATAAATTCTAAATTTAACTATTATTAATTTTAAAATGTTGATTTTTTTTTCTAGTGTCTAGTATTTGGTCTATCAAACCATGACCCATTGACATCTAAGTCGTCAAAATCATTAGTCCTTAGTCTATGAAACCAAGGTCCATGGCCATCTAATCTCCTCATCGGTTTATGAAACCATGATCCACGTGCATCTAAGTTGTCAAAATCACTTATCTCTTGTGTATGACATCTAATCTCCTCCCAACTATTGCAAGATTAAAAAATTGCCGACCTTTTTACTGAAAAAAACAATCAAAATCCAATCAGAGTAGCCAAATTTGACAATTTTAAAATATTATATATTATGTATAATATATGCACTTAAACATATAAAGAAAGTATGTTGATTTGATGAACTATATATAAAACACCATGAAAATATATTATATTAAAATAAAGTAAAATGATTTATATAAAATATGGATAATACCCTGACAGGACCAAAATTCTCCAAGATGTTAAACTCTTAGTAAACATTGTGTGCATTAAATGAAATTTGATATCTAAGAGTTTCTCTAATGCACCTCTTAAGATGGAAAGAAAACACATAATGAGTGCTTTTGTTTATCCATAGGTTAACAATAATTTCAAACTTTTAATAATTTCAACTATGTTCTTATGGCTGTCATGTCTATTGGTAACCAATTAAGACCAATTTTATAACAACGAGTCAAAATACAAAGATGTGATGGATCCTAACCAAGGATAAAATTTGAAGGGAAGGGTTATGACACAACTCCCCACCTCAACGAGAACTTCTTGACCTCCCAATCGATGGATATTTCACAGGATTGAACTGGAATTGTTCTTTGGGTCCCCAATAGACCAAAATTCCAACTATAACTCACACAGGTCCAACTCCTCTACTCACATGAATTAATTCTAGATGAAAGATTCCCTTCACTTGATCACTGGATGTGACCAAGTGCTTACCCAAAGGTACTTCGTAACTTTGGAACTTGGGTATTCTGGGTGAGCCACTACCAATTCTCTCGATCCCCGATTCCTAAATTTCTAGACCAACGAGCGCTAGATCCTCGCCTCTAACTTCCTTCAATGTGATCTCACTTTATGACCTAGGACCCAACTCTCAACCACTTCTGGAGTAAGATCTTTGCGTCTTCGAAATATGGCTTGCCTCTCTTCTCCTGAAGTGCGAGCTTCAAATTTTCCTTGTGTTATATTGATGGTCCATGTTTCCTCTGCAACCAATGACTTAGATCATGCTTCACATTCCGCAAAGTTGACACTCCATTCCTCGCGATTTTTCTGAGTCATGATATCTCCCCTCCTGATTGGATGGTTGTCAATACATTGAGATCTTTCCTGAACGGATATCCACCATTCTTTAGATGCTTCTCCAATAACTCACTCCTCCAAAAGAGTTCTACTCTGCTAACTCTCCCAATCTTCAAGAGTTTTCATGCTGAAAACTCTACACCTTGTCTTCGAGTCCTTTGAAGGTTCAACCCTTAGGAATTTTCCTAAGTGATTCTCAATCACTATTCTAAAAGACTTCTCTCCCTCCTGAGATTTGTGAGACTCAAGGGTGACTCAAACTCTTGAGTTCCTTCCTGAGAAATGGTAAAAAATCTATCCCTCCTGAGATGAAATTTCATTGAGAACTCAAAAATTATCTAGGTTTCATCCTGCTCACACCTTGCAGACTTCTCCAACGTCCTTTCTCTCTCAGATAAATCTACCCACCTCTGTTCATTCCTTTCAACAGAGAATATTCCAATCTCTCATCAAATGAACGAGTCCAATAAATGACTCAACCTATGCACCTTCTATGTATTTTGTGTGTATGCCTTGCACTCTTGCTGATAGTAAAACCATGGTATCCCTCCTGAGAATATCTGCGGTTAACTCAGAAAACTATCAATGCACTCCTTGTGGACTAACACTACACTCCTTGCAGATTCTCTCAAGAAGAGAAATAATTGAAACTTTTTATTTCCTCACAGGGTCATTCACTCAACATTCATAAGCATAAAAAAACCAAATAACAAAGTCTGAAAGAAAAATCCAAACATGCCATTCATAAAATGAACACAGTGAACATAGCACACCATGAAACTAGATCAAATCTTTCTTTGTTATATTAACTTTAGTGTTCTATACATAGGTGGGTTTAGAAACTTCTACAATACTCTCTACAACATATCTCTTACCACGCTACTACAACACTAACTCAGTCATCCCACATGTATGACAAAGGAGTGATGAACATGGAATCAGACAACTAAACTTCCCTGCGTGCATGGGGGAAGGGAGGAAGCACTGACAAGAGGTTGTGATATGAACAAGGAGATGGATAACATGAAGTAGAAGGATACCATGGATCCAATCATGATGGAATAGGACCAGATAAAGAAAATAATCAAAAAATCAAAAAATACACACAATGGAAGACCTTAAAAATATAAGATGATTAACAAGAAGAGGTCTATATCCAACAAAGAGGGCTTGGTGAGCGATGAAGAAGAGGTAGAGGATCTCCAGGCTATGGAGAATAGTGATGAAATCATGCATGCAACATATGAAAGGAAAAAAAGAGGTCCAAGGTCAGGAACAAAAGGCAAAACTCTAGTCTAGATCATTGTCAGTGTGGAACCTACAACCCCATGTGTGAATAATACACCTAAAATTACACCAACGTTTAGACAACCGAATTTTAGTGGAATAGAAGCAACAGGACATGATTCCAGTCAAGTACAATCAACTCGGGGAGAAATTTCAGGAAGTAACATTCAATTATCTACATTGTATGGAGGAAGCAGTTCATCACAGTTCAAAATGGCAGGAAAAGATCCCATGATCATATTACTAGATTTTCAAGGACAGGCATCAGAGGACCCTAAAAAAAAACTTATTCATTTGTGAAAAGATCTGGGAAGCAAAGAAGATCACAGATGAGGATACAAAGCTCATGTAGTTATCTATCACACTGATAGACTGCGTTGGACTGGTACATGAGCCTTGATGTAAATAGTCCACAAGGAATACCAAAGACTTTCGTTGAAGTGAAAAAGATACTGGTAAATGAGTTTCAGAAGCCAACCTCAAAATATCATCACATGAATGAAATGTTTGAGATTAGGAAGAAACTAGGTGATTTTGTTTGAGAGATTGATCAGGTTTTCAAACGTCTAAAAGTTAAGTTGAAGTATTCAGTTACTTGCATGAAACATAGGAAATTATTTTTGAACCCACTATTACCACACTTGAAGTATCCTTTGAGACAACAGAAGTTACAAAATCAAGCAGAGGCTCAGAAAGCATCTCTGCAACTGGAAGAAAACCAATATCAATAGACAATTCCATCAATAGAGGAGTTGAAGGAGGATATGAATAATTTGACATTTCAACTGAACCAGAATAAGGGAAAAGAGAAAAGAGAATTTGTTTAGTGCATGCTTTACATGATAGGATGACATCATAAGAATGAATGCCCAAATTTTGTGCAGTACTTGGCAGCAGGGGTGCCAAACCCCTTGCCAATAGGAGGACCATGGTGCGAGATATGTAAAAACATGGGCATGATGCATACCATTGTTCAATCATGTAAAAGTATAATACAATACCAAA
This sequence comes from Picea glauca, assembly GCA_000966675.3. NCBI lineage: Eukaryota > Viridiplantae > Streptophyta > Pinopsida > Pinales > Pinaceae > Picea > Picea glauca. The sequence goes on from JZKD02S1672659.1 coordinate 2,249,061, forward strand.
ATAACCATATTTCACTTTTTTCAAATTAGTTGGTCATGATGATAAGGACTGTAGAACGCTAGAAATCATGAGAGAAAGAACTTCAAACACTTACAAGGTGCAAGAAAAGATGATGACAAGGAAAGATGCACATCAGTTCAACTAGGTTCCACCACCATTTAAACTTGTGCAACTGCAGTACAACAATGCACAACCACAATGTAACCCTGTGCAGTATAACTAGGTACCTCAATACAACTCACCACGAGGAGATACAGGTGGATTCATAGGTGCAGGATGAGGCAGAGGAGGATTTGGACAACAAAGAAGACCAATGGTGTGACACAACATCCAAAAACCATGGAATTATGAAAGGGATTGTCCACTTCCACCTGCAACATGTATGTATTGTTGTGCAACAGACCATGACACAAAATACTTCCCAACTCTTTTAGGAAAGATTCTGGAAAAAATAAACCAAAAAAACTAGAATGTCCAATGGATTTCCACATAAGCCAGGGATGATGGTAAAAATATCAATATAGTTACTCAAGGAGGATCCAAGACAGGAGTTGATGCAGAAAAACAAGATCCAACTCAACACCAATGGGTAAAGAATAATATTGAGCCACAAAATTAGTTTGACGCGTGGAAAGAAAAAGAAACATTTAAGGAGGACATACAAGAGATTATCAAGTAGAACAATGCATCTACATTAGTTGTGCAACAAACTCATGACCCACAAATGTATGATATGTCATCTTGAATGCATCACACTAGTAAAGGACAATCTTTAGAGAAAGTAAGTACCATAACGAATTTTCCACAATCCTATGTTAAGTTATTAAATGATCCATAATATGTGAAGTTCCTACAAGATCTTCTATAAAGATGAAACACAAAGGTAGAAGGAAAGTTAGAGCAGAAAATAGTCAGTTATCTCCATACAAGAAGAAGAACAAGTAGGAAATTTGGGATAAATGGTAACATTTGGGATTTCAACATGGGAGACACCATACTAAATTTAGGCTCTTAAGTAAGCATATTTCCTAAGAAGACATGGCAGTGTATGGGGGAACCCACATTAGGATATTCTCATGTCCAGCCGAAACTAGAAAATCAACACATAGTGTTACCAATCTCAAGGCTTAACGATGTGACAGTAAATTTGGATGGAGTGCAGACTGTGGAATATTTCGAAGTGATAGAGATAGTAGATGGAATACCACCTTACCCAGAACTTCTTACATTTGGATTGGGAATTTGATAACTAGGCTATGATCATCCTGAAAACAAGGAAAATGACTTTTGAATTAGGTGAATATAGATTCATTACACCATTGGATCCTTCTAAAGGAGAAAGGTTTATAGAGGTGACTGCTTTGGATTTGGAAGAAATAAATCAATTATACAAAAACACTACGCGAGAAGAAGATTATGTTAACCTAATTTCATATTGGGTGCTCAGTTGGAGAAGCATTACATCATGTGCTTAGGACTCAAACACGGGTTTGGAGAATTGGTGGTAGAGACTACATGAAGTTTCCACAAGGACTTGCAAAACAATAGACTGCGTAGTAAGGTGGGTTGGTACAGAGATAAGGGATCCTCCATTTTTTTATCGGTTGAAGGACTTAGAGGAATTCTTGACAAAATACGAGGAAAAATTCTTGGAAAATCAGAGGTTCTTATCCCTGGATATTTTACTCAAGGAAACACCTGAAAGATGGTGGGGTGCGCACAAAGAAACAATTCAGGACTGGTATCAATGTAAATGAATACTGCGCATTATATTTGGCCTGGAAACAGAGAACACTACAATGTAGAAGTATGATGGGAGAGGAACACCAGTTGAACACCTAAAGAAATGAATAACAGAATGGAGGATGACACCACTAGAGGAATGACCTCATCACTTCATTCATGCATTGGAAGGGATCCCTGGAAACTGGTACATAGACCAAGAGATGCATAGAGACACTACAGAAGGGACATGATTACACTAGAATTTTATAGTAACCTTCTCATTTGAGCATGATAACCCCAACATTGATTCATCTATGAAGCTAATACAAGGAGTGATACTTTTTTATGAACTAGAGGTCGAAATTATAACATAATATCAACAACAGAACAAATAGACAGTAAAAAAGTTACTCTCATGTTATCATGTCGAAGAGGAAGAACCAGATGAATATGATATGTGCAACATTAAACTTACAAAGATTGAAGGAGAAAGAGAGGTGGAAGGTCCATCTCTGCAGTCAGAGGCATTTGTTGCACCGATCAAAGTCAAGAAATTCAACATTGGGATAGAGGAAAATACTAAAATGGGAAGCATTGGAGACAATTGGGATGAGAAGACACTAGAAAGGATAAACACATTATTGCGTGAATACAATGATATGTTTATAGCAACCTTTATAGATATGAAAGGCATAGAATGTGAGCTAGGTGAGATGAAGATACCCCTAAAACCAGATGCTAGAACTATCAGACATATACCTTACAGACTGAATCAATTATATAACTAGAAAGTGAAAGAAGCAATTGATTGAATGTTGGAAGTTGACATCATAGAACCAGTGGAGGAATCTGAATGGATCAGTCCCATTGTATTCCAGGTAAAGAAGCAAGGGGGGATCAGGATTTGTGTATATTTGAGGAAATTAAATGATGCTTTCATACATGATCCATTCCATACCCGTTTCACAGATAAGGTCTAGGAAAATATGGGAGGCCAAGAAGCATATTCATTCACTGATGGATTCTCAAGTTACCATCAGATAAAAATATCTCCAGAGGATAGGTATAAGACTACCTTTGCTAAAGAATGGGGATCCTACCAATATACAGTCATTCACTTTGGCTTGGCTACCATTTCAAGGGTGGTCATAACTGTTTTTAAGGAATTTATACATCAATTTTTAGAAGTATATCTCGATGACTGGACTATGTATAGTCTTTTGAAATATCATGTAAAAGTTTTAAGACTAATGTTGGAAAGATGAAGGTAATTTCATATATCATTAAACATCAAGAAATTCATTTTTGGCACACCTTTTGGGATACTGTTGGGACATATAGTGAGAAAAAAAGGTTTAATAGTTGACCCTGCTAAGATTATTGTCATTGTGAACTTACCACAACCAAATTCATTGCACTAGTTAAGAGTCACACTGGGACATACAAGGTACTACAAAAATGTTATCAAAGAGTATGCACAAATTACTGCATCGATGGAAAAAAATTTGAAGAAGGACACATGATTTTAGTGGAATGAGGATTGTCAGCAAGGATTAGATAATATAAAGAAAAATATGGTGACAACACCTATATTATTGTTTCCATATTGGGAAAATCCATTTCATGTACATGTAGATGCATCAACAATAGAACTTTGAGCTATTCAAGAACAACCAGGAGCAGGGGAATTAGATCATCCTATATTCTTTGCAAGAAGTAAGTTATCAGAATCTTAGCAGAATTACAACACCATAGAAAGACAAAGCCTAACCATGGTGTATGCACTTTAGAAATTAAGACATTATTTATTGGTCAAGCATTTTAAAATGTTCATAGATCATTCTGCCCTCAAATATCTAGTCAACAAGCCAATGTTGGGGGGGAGGATCTATAGATGGTTGTCATTATTCCAAGAATTTGATTTTGAAGTAATAGTCAGACCAGGGAAGCTAAATGCCAGACCTGATCACTTGTCCAGAGTAACCAATGGAGAAGAACCTACTAACCTGGAAGACAACTTCCATGATGCACAATTATTTTCAGTGCAGGTATATGATGAATACTTCGTTGATATCATTGAATTCTTAACTACATGAGTTGCACCATAGGAGTTTAGTATTGCACAGAAGAAAAATATGGTACTCAGAGTTGCATACTATCAACTCATTTTAGGACATTTATACAAGATGGGCACAAACAACATTTTGAGAAGGTGTGCATTGGAACATGAACGACCTAGGGTTTTAGTAGAATCTCATGAAGGTATAGGTGGAGGACAATATGTAGGAAAAGATACCATGCAGAAGGTATTGTGTGTAGTTTTATGGTGTCCAACAGTTCATATAGATACCAAATAATATTTCTAGAACTATGATGTCTGCCAGAGGGTTGGAAAACCCAACATGAGAGAGATTCCCCTAAGAACACAAGAAGTTATGGAGTTATTTGAAAAATTGGAAATATATTTTTTCGCACCTATTAATCGACTAGAAAGAAGGTCAGGAGATAGGTATATCATTACTGCAACCAAATACGTAACCAGATGGGAAGAAGCAACACCATTTAAAGATTGCAGTGCAGAGAGAAAAACACACTTCTTATTTGAGAAGGTGATAATAATATTTGGATGTCCTAGGATTCTAATGAGTGAGCATGGAACCCATTTTATTAATAATACCATCAAGTCTATGACTGAGTAGTTTGAAGTCTATCATGAAAAGAGTACACCATATCATCCTAGGGAAAATGGGACAGTAGAAGCTTTCAAAAATATTTTGGAAAATGCTTTGACTAAGATCTGCAATGTTAACAGGGATGATTGGGATTTGAAAATACCAGTAGTACTATGCGCATACAGGACCACATGCAAGAAGTTTACAAGATAGACACCATTCAAATTGGTGTATGGATAGGAAGTAGTGGTTCCATTAGAATTTATGGTATGAGTATGTGCATAGAAAAAATTACCAATATGACAACAAGAGGTGCAATACAGGAGAGGTTAATTCAACTGATGGAAATGGAAGAAGACACGATTCTAGAAGGATTTCACCAAGAGGTACAAAAAGCAAGGGACGAAGTTTGGCATGATTAACAAATAAAAAAGAAGAGTTGTAAGGAGAGAGATCTAGTTCTTCTCTATGACAATAAATTTTTGCAACACCCTGGTAAGTTTAGAATGCATTGGCTAGGGCCATATGAAGTAATGAATGTCACATATGGAGAATCTTTGTAGCTAAATAATTTGTGAGTAACATAGCTGAAAGGAATGGTGAATGGTAGCAGATTGAAACTATATAGGGACAGTTGACATACTAACTCTTAATAGTTATAGCACAATAAGAAAACCATGTATATAGTGTACTATAGTAGTTATTAGGAAATAAAAATGATAAAAATAAATTAAAAGTAGAAAAATAAGAAACAGGAAGACAAAAGTAGAAAAAGAAGAAAAATACAAAACATTGAGAAATGTCGCTCACAGTAGAAAGGGAAATAAACACAGCAAGAAGTAAAATATACTGTGCGCAGAATATGACTAGAATTAAGCAACCACAACATGCTAGGGAAAAATTGACAACATAAATGTGCGACGCACCACAAATTTATAGCGCACCAGAAAATGGGGCAATGGTTGGAAACAAAAAAACAGTCATCGGGGTAAAAAGGCATGAATCGAGCATTTATGAAACTTATTGAAGCGCGCTCACAAAGATTTAAAACATTTATGGCTTTCAAATAAGTGTCTCCAAGAATATTTAGGACATTTATGATAACCCGTGTATAACTGAAACACAATCCAAACAACACTCATTGTGAATTTACATATTCATGGAGCTAAGGAGCACAAAGACAGGTGGTGAACAAGTGAGTTTGAAGATCTTAGTAGACGAATTTCAACTGCATAAGGAATAATTACCTAGTGTGGAACCTACAAAGGTCGATGCACCTATCCAAACAACATGGAAAACATGCAACAACCACAGGTCACCGAAGGAACCCACAAAGGAAGAACAATTTTTTACATAGCTAGAGGGAATCGTCGATGTCAATGCAATTCCTTCACCATAGGATGAACTAGTGAGCACCACACTGGTAGACGAAGAGGGAAATTCCCTGACGACTATTGGGATAGACATCGAATCACAGGGAAGTGTAGAGGGGAAAAAACCATCGACAACAGGAAACCCGCAACAACCTCCCAAGGTCGAAGAAGTCGACCACACAAACGACATTGATAGTGAAAGGATAGAATTTGATGGCCCATCGTCACATCATATGGTAGGGTCCACATAGAAATAGGAAGTGCAACCTGAAGACATCATGGGGAAACCAGTGTTGGACGGGGAAGAAAGAGAACCAGAGATTAGACCATATAGCGCGCCAACATAGAGAAAGGGAAAAAACTCCATCGTGAGGTCCACGTGCAAGGAACACAAGGCCTCTATAGTTTTGTTCCACATTCCATATGGGGTGTAGGCAACACCAATTTTGTTGGGCAGTGTCGAAAGGTTAATGTATGAAAACCAAGATGTGTCTGACACCATCAAGTTCCTAGAGTTTGCACAATAGGTGTACATAAAAATCATGGGTATAGGATCGTTAGGAGATCCATTTTTGTAGTCGAAGCAGTGGGTAGAAGGCTTGGTAAATAAAAAGATAATTCATTTGTTGTAGATTCCTCACTTCGACAGGGGGAAAGACGTGAAAAACTGCGTCAAGTAGTTACTAGTGATCCTCCATGGAGGACTTTTGTGGATGGACAAACCAGTGTCCATCGATGTTGAATTAATTTCATTCATCATAGGACTACCATAAAATGGCAAGAAGCCCATGCAATAGGACGAAGAAAACAAGAAGAAGGCACTCACGGAGGAAATGAAGAAAACCTATGGAACAGAAAGGGGCTTGCATGAAATTATAATAAATCGGATCAGTGACGCAACCATAGGATGGAAACAAATTTGATGGCGTACAAAATTGTGAAAAAATGTCAAAAGGAGGAGGTCCCTACAGGAGTTTTCGTAGTTGCAGCCCCATACTTATTGAATATGTTCCTAGATGACTGCAAGGATTCACATGAATTGGGGACCGAGTTCCACTATTCATGGCTCATCATGTTGATAGCACTAATTAGATGGAAAAAGCCTACCTATTCATGCTTATGTTATAGAGTAGGATGATGTCATGTAGCATGATACACATCATTGGGGAGAACTTTCGATTCAAAGCAGAGAAGTGGAAATGCCAACAATATTTCTCGATATATCAATGATATGTAAGAGAAGATAGCCAATACTTAGAGAATAAGTCCTGAGGTGGTCATGTAGTACTAGGGGATAGCCATATTCAAGGCTACACAATAAAATATGTAGATGCAGGGGGCAGGGATCCAAACAAATAATGGCTGTAAATTTGATTATGCGTCAACGCAAAGGAAGTGGAATGGGAAATAAATGACTGACAAGATGATTGGAATATCCCATTCATCACCAAAGACATGACAAAGGGGAAATAAGTTGAAGAAGGGTTATCAAAGACATCTGCAGGAGGAAGTGTCATGGATAAGAAACCATCACAACAAACGAAACCTGGTCCTAAGATAGTGAAACAAAAGAAGGGAAGTGCCCCAAAGAAGGATGAGCATATAGGAAAGAAGGATAATTTCCCCACGCAAGAGGAACAAGGAGGGGGGGACACAACAACACAAGGAACACTGATGAAAACTACTTCGCAATATGCAGGGCCACATAAAAAAATCGATCATACATGTAGGTGGGCCGTAGAAGAAGGCCAAGGCCCACAAGGACATCCCATAATACACAATCAATAAGGATGGTTCCGGCTTAGTAGCAAAGAGGGTTCAGGACCATGTGACTGAGGAATATGAAGAGGAAGAGAGACAACAAGAAAGGATCATGAAGGAATTGGCTAACATTAAACATGTCTTGGAATGGATATAAGTGGCACAAGCATAAGAGAGGGTAGAAGAGTCGATCCCGCCATCAACAGAGGCAACAGAAAGAAACATGCAAAATGAGGAAGAAAGAATCCAACTCATATCGAAGGCAAGTGCTAACTTCCACATTACGAAAGATATGTTGCATCTTGAGGATTCCATGGAGCATACACCACTTAAATACTTGGCACAGGTAGAGTTGGTATTAGCTAAAATACCAACTAAGGAATTGTACAAGCTTCAAGTCAGTGTCACATAGGAAGTGCAATCATGATCCAAGGAAGATGTGACTGAATTGCAAGTCACCAGAGATGGCAAGGACATGCTACAAATTGTGGTCGAGCATGTCAAGCTGGAGACACGGGAGGAGAAGCAGTGTATGGATAACCTTGATCATAATCTGAAGGAAGTATTCACAAATATTTTGGACAATGCACAAGAAACCGTGAGCAACGCTGAAGAACAAATTAAAATTATCATGTAGATGATTGAAGGGTACAAGAAGGAGATCGAAGAACTCAAGGAAAAATTAACACATACAAATCAAGTCACAACTGAAAGAGAACAACAAGAATCCATGCACATAGATATGATGTAAAATGAATCCAAAGAGGTCGCAAAACTTTTTGACAGGAATACGCACCTGTGGACAACTTTGGGGGAAGACGTGAGGGTCCAACAGTTGGACCATCAAGAGGAGAAAATTATCATTGCAATGCAGGAATTGAAGTGGCAATAGAAGGCCATGAGTATCATAGAACGATTGAAAGGCACACATGAGATGAATACCTTATATATTGAATTGAAGACTGTACATATCAACAAGCAGGTAAGGAAAGCCTAATTGGAACCTCTCCAGGATAAAGAAACACAAATAATTGTTGAATTGGAGGAGGAGAAGAGAAGGATGGATTAGGTTCATGAAGAGAGTGCAAAATATGTGAATGAATACATTACAATGTAGATGGTATAGAAGCTCAGAGAGAAATTTGTGCAAGAAAAAGATAAATGGGAGGAGTAAGAAGGGAAGTTTCATGACTTGGAGATGGCCGTGAAGGGAGAAAACACTTCTTGAGTGAATCGGGATGAGCCACATGTTAGTGTTGGGGTCCTATTGGCATAAGCCTACCTCAGGAGGAAGATCTATTTTTGGGTGAAGATCTATTTTTGGAAGAGAAGGTCTATTTTTGGGGGGCGTGCCTTAGGAAAAGAAGGAAAAGAAACATTGTGTGCATGCATATAGGCCTGATCATGTCAGGGTTATGGTTTTTGACAATATTGTAACAACTATAAGCCAATAAATTTGTATAAATAAATACCGAGGAGGTCTAGGTTGGGGGTTCGAAAGTTATTGATTGTCGTGAGTTTTGTTATGGTTATTGTGGTACAGTGGAATAAAATAGTTCTTGAGGGTTAGGTCACAAGATGAGGATCCTAGTGTGATCTAGTTAGCCTCCGAGAGGGAAATTACCCTCATTTTGATTGTAATCCTAAAGATGTAATTTGTGCATTACATATTTTGTAGCATAATTAATAAAAGAGTAGAGGAGATAGATTTTTGTGGACATAGCTCCAAGAGGGGGTGAACCATGGTAAAATATTATGTTATGTGTGTTGTGAATGATACTCTTACTATTTTGTTAAAAATTAGTTAAAGAATGAATGGTTAAATATAAATATAACAAGATGCATGCAAAAATTTAATGATGAATGAATGCTAGAAGTAGATGAATGATAAATGATGATGTATAAGGGAGAGAATCTAAACACAGCCCCCACTCCTTCCTAGACTGCAAACACTTGAGTATTGTAGTTCCCCATAAAGCTATCTTGCGTGATATTGTGTTGTGCACTTTGTGTTGCCTTCTAGTCTTCTAGGAGGGAAAATAGTTTTGAGGATTTTGATGGAACCCTATTTGAGATCATAACCTAGGTCATCCCAAGTAACAAACAGGTGGATTTGAGAACTGATCCTTCTATGGATCATTCTCCTTCTGTCTCATGTATTTGTACATTCCTAGGGTCCTTTTCATCATACTTTTCCTTGAATACATTATAGCACTCCAGTAGCTCACGAAAAATCATCTTGGCTCTATCCTCACTACATACTAGTATCACCTCCATCCTCTCTTCTTCCAAGAATATCTTCGTCTGGATTTCCTGTAGAGTTGGATCTATGGATGGAGATTCATCTTCAAATGTAAATGTGATTTTGAACTTATGGATCAATTGTTTCCATATTGATGTCTCCCTGTGCATTTCCAACTCCAAATACCATTTCTTTGGAATTGTGTCTAGTCTGTGTATAAATATGTTCATCCACTATGTCTCTGGTACTAAAACTCACAAAAACCTGCATTGTTCCCAATGACTTGTTGGCTCATTCTCCCCTATATATTCATGCATAATGTTTTTTCCCTTAGTGCCAAACCTTATTTTCATTAGTCTGTTGCATTGTAACCAATATCTTATTCCCTCTATGTGTGTATAAAACCATATGGATAGAGTCACTTTGTAACATCCTCCTCATTATGACAACAACTCTGAGAACCGGTGCGATTTTTTTTTTTTTTTGTTTAAAGTGTGTGCGCGCATGTAAAAGGAAACAAACATACTTGACTCTATGTCGCCACCCGATGACTCACAAGACGCAACCACGATGATCACCACAAGAAGACATAAGATGCACAACAAGTAACTACAGGCATTAACGACCAATGACATAAGGCACACAACAAGAAGCTGTAAGCAGAAAATGACACAAGGTGTTATGTACAGTACAGTCACAGATGGAAGAATCCATAGTAGCGGAGTTTACTATTTCTGTACAGAAAAGTAGGGTGTTTAATCTTAGTTCTCTACTCTGGAGAGAGAGAAGGTCGGATATGCTCCTGGCCGACTGCTCAGGCACAAACTAGTAATCCCCTTAGGTGTGTCGCAAGAGTGGAAACCCTGCCTTTAAAGGGCCCGAGACTCTTGATACGGTACTGGATTCTTTACATAGAAAAACACACACACAAACATATATACTAAGGCTACATGGGGGTGTCTACATCCCGCCCGACACAAGCCGACCCAACACACAAAGTTTTACAACCCAACACAATCTTAATTTAACAAGGGACTAGCAGCTATATGAGTCTTAAAGTCATTCCTTTGCGCAACTCTAAATCATAAATCGTCATCAAGGTACCCTCTAAAACACATTCAAGGGACCCTTATAGTACAAGACTGAAATGTTGACTGGTTTAACATCTAACAAGATATAAGTCATCAATTATAATCATAAATATAATGAATGGTTGTAAATGTATTTGAACGCAATAAGTAACAATTAATCTTTCACTACAGCTCAATAATTAACAAATTATCTTGAAATCATTTGACGCCATCATTGTAAATTTTACGTTATCAATCATCCCATAAGGGTTAACATCATTACCTTGATAATATAAAGACTTCGCAAATTCACTAACTAATTTCATGATAAACTACAATGACATCACCATAGCGCTAGCATCCTTACATTTATGATATAAGGACTTTGCAATTTAACCATCTAAGCTGCCAGGTCATTACACTAATGATTAACATATTAGCATTCCAATATAATGCATTAGATTACACTATCAATTCCTCACATTATAATTTATAATTCCATCGTAAGACGATTCATTAAAATAGCATTACCTTACATTCATTATAATATAATGTAGTAATATTGCAATAACATGCTGACATCACATTACCATAACATTATCTTACATTACAATTACCCTAACATAATGTAATAATATTTCAATAATACTTCCTTACATTTATTACGATTACCTTTCACAATAACATTTCATTCATTCATTACAAATACATTCCCATACATCTGTTATAATATGATTCATTATAATATACAGTCAAGGTTTTATGGAAACAGAACTAAGCCATTCTAGTAATATAGAACCAAGGCAACTGCAATATGACTCAACCGAACTATTCCATTCTAAAAGCATAAAACCATGACAGCTGTAATATATCTGACACAGAACTAACCGATAAATGCCAACTGAGCTTCATTCTAAAATGGTGTCTGCGTTCACTGACATCGTTGTTTCAATCATTCTAAAACTGGGTAGTTACCTTAAGGCTAAAGGAATTGCGCAAGGGAGGCGCTATCTAAGGGAGACAATGGTGAGGGCGAAGGCGTCCAGGCTAAACTCAACTACCCAGGTACCGCCGCTGCCTTCCAGCATGAAGGCACATCCGACACTTGTCATCACGCTATCAGGAGGACTGCCCACCGCCCTGGTCGAATTAAAGAGTACGCCGCGTGATGGGGTATAGGGGCACAGGAATAAAGGACTCAGGGGTGAGAGACAGGCAGATGCCATCCAATTAAGGCGCTACCTCGGATTCCTGTCCAACGACCACACCGACGGCTGGGTAACATTGCCAGGAACAAACATGATGGTGCAGTCGATAACCCCACGGGTTTGTGGGTAAAAGAAAAGGTATTAATTTGGACTGACTCGGGTAATGAAGAAGTAAAAAGACACTCCACGAAATGATCTTGGGACCTCTCGCACCCTAAGCGAGAAGCATGCAGCTAGACCCAAACTTGCACACAAAATTCTCCTCTTCATTTTGGGTTAAGGAAGAACCACAGGTAAGGAAGAGGTGGGCTGGACATAGGCTCTAAGTTCTAAAACAACAAGTGAACATTCAAGGGTGAGTGATGCATCACACCAAAAAAACTTTCTAGTCAGCTGGTGATTTCGGACAGGTAATTTCGACCCCAAGCAGGTTAACAACTTCCAACCAGTAGCAGTATGGCCAGTTCAGAAATGAACTACAATGCGTAAGTTTTTGTTTTTGGACGTAAACCTTCAATCCAGGGTTCATTACAATTCTGAGCGAACCTCAACTTAAATTTTAAGGCGCAAATGTGACCTTAAAGTGCACAACAACGAATCAGACCCCCATGGCATTACGCACAGGTAGGTTCAGTCAACGGTCGACATAAACCTCGAGATATTGAACGGACAAGAAAACTCATTGACTCAGATATCTAATTCTGATTTAGAAGATAATCTAAAATCCCAATCAATCCAACATGTAATTTCCAGCATTAAATTCAGTCATTAAAATATCAGCATTAAAATGCAGTCATTCAAGTTCAGTCCGAAAAATTTTAGCCTTAAAATTCAGCATTAGTATTCCAGCAATAAAATGCAGACATTGAAATTTCAGCATTTAAAATTCAGTCATATCGTTCCGGGCGTAAAAAATTTCAGACACAAAGGATCGAAGATCGTTAGCATATCATCTAATCCAAAATGAGTAGGTTAGAGGGATGGTTTCCTGCACGAAACCAACTACAACCACAATATACACGTGCAGTTCTAAATTATACATCCTACACAATCTATCATTCACCGAATATAAAAACATACCGTTGCCTATTCACCGGCTTCGGGTGAAGTCCGCGCTTTGTGCCGCCTCCCGCTCTCCGTGCTGCTCCCGCTCGCCGACCGTAGAGGACTCACTAGTACCTCCCAGCCAAACGCTAGGGGTACTCTGCTTTCCCCTTAGCCCCCCGAGCCGCAAAGGGGCCACACAAATCCAGAAGGATACCTAGCTTCCCATATCGCCTCCAAGGCTGAGCTACCACTCTAATACAGCTGAGAAAATCCCCAACTCCTCACAAGAAATCAGTCCAGTTTTCCATTTCGGTAGCATAACAATACCTAATAGCTCCTCCCCCTTTCCCCCATGCCCCCTTTGTTTTTATCGAGTTTTTTGACCTAAATCACATTTATTTTAAGTTTTAATGAAAAACCCTCTAAAAATTCTATGTCTTACAAGTGTCACTCATCCCCCACGTTTCTCCAAAATTATTTCCCCCCCTTTTTTTTTCTTTTTTTTTAAAAAAACTCAAAAAGGTAAATGTGCTAAGCATCTTTTCCCTTTTATTTTTAAATTCATATATTTTTCTTTTATACTCCCGCTCGTTAAATAATTTTATTAGTATTGGTTCAATCTGTGTTTATGTATGAGTTTTAAGGAATATAGTTTAGTCCCTTAAGCATTCAATTTATTCACTGATGGTTATGCGTTCTGTCAATCAAAACTATGGATTTTGGTATTCGTTTATTTATGAATTAGTTTAATTTTTGAAAAACTATTGCATTCATAAGGGAGTTATGCTTTCAATAAGTTAATGAACTCTCATTGCAAGTTACGTTTAAAGAAGGAGAGGCCTTCAATGAAATTTATTGTTTGAGTTAACTAAAACGTATCCATTGATATATTGGTTGTAGTTGGATGAAGTTAACACTAATAAATCCAAGAACTACAGCTCAAGTATGTTCTAAAAATTGTATTCTCCTTGCACTGCATTGAGGCGCGAACTCTAGACTAAAATCTCATAATTATGTTTTGGTTAATTATTTTAATGGTTATTAGGGTTAATTGTTATTACTAATGATATTTGGGTATAGGATTAGGTCAAGATTGATAGGATCTATTTCATTTAGAATTAGGGTTAGGCTCTTTTTAGAGTTAGAGTTAGGGCCTTTTTCCTTAAGGTTAAACAAATTTTTTATCTTAGAGAAGTTTTTTTTTTTTTTTTTGACTTAGGTTTAGATTTTGAACTAGACGACGATTTGTTTAGGGGTGTCGTTTTAAGAATTTATTAAGGCGTTATTGTCTTAGGGATATTTAGGTTTGTTTCCTTCATCCACATCAATGCGACGTGCCCTTCAGGACGCACCACGTGCTCCAAGGGTGCCACTCGCCTCGTTCATTTCCTTTGTGCGACGTGCCCTTCAGGATGCACCACGTGCTCCAAGGGTGCCACTCACTTCTTGTGTTTCTTTTGTGCGACGTGCCCTTTAGGATGCACCACGTGCTCCAAGGGTGCCACTCGCCAACTGGACTGATTGGTAGACATCTATAACCCCTGGAGTCAACACTCCGCCAGGTGACCTTGTGGGAGACTAAGGGTTCTAAGGAATAAGTCCCCCACCTTATTGCACGCCCCTTAGAATCATCGTGAGTGACTGTCGCAGTCTACCCTCACGGCATCGTGGATCCTCTCGAACTAGGTAATCATTAACCTACAGTTCGAGCCACGGCGGGAGTGATAGTAGGCGGTGGTAGGGTTGTTGTCCACCCCTCTCCCTCAACCTCTCTGGAAATCGTGTGTGGCACCTTTACTCCATATGTGAGTCTGGTCGGCAAGATATCGTCAGCCTGCATCATCGACAATCATGTCATAACATGTCAACGTCAAATCATCAAATCAATGAAATATCACAGTAAATAAATCAACCCAAATAGCACACTCCTTGACTCAATCTGGAGTCCAAGGTGTTCCACCAATGCCTCTACATCCTCAAGGTCAAAAACCCTGCACACTCAATAAAACTGAGTCAATAGCACCTGTCTACATCTAATAGTAAAACATCATGTCATCTGTCAATCGCATCATAATCAGGTATAAATGGTTTCACATCATAAAAGTCCAGATCACTTGTGAGCAAGTGTCCTCAAAGAATAAATTTTCTCAGTGCACCAGAGCGGGATGTTACATACACCCCCTCTTGGTCTAAACTTCGTCCCAAAGTTTCTCAGTATAAATGCCGAAATAAAAGCACCACAGTATCATAAGTACCACAATATCATAAGTCTATCTATCAAACAAAAATGGAAACTGTTGGCGCATATCATATGCGTCCTCCCATGTCGCTGAGTGCGAACTATAACTGTCCCACTGGACCTTGACCCGATCTACCGTTCGACGTCATAACTGTCAAATGAGATGATCTAATATGCGGACCGACTCAGCCGTGAGCGTTCCCTCGTCCGATACCTGCAAGGAAATCAGGTCAATCACGTGTGTAGGATCACTAATATAATGTCTCAAAACAGATACATGAAAAACATTGTGCATACGCCTCAAAGAATCAGGCAAGGGTAGTTGATAGGCCACGGGCCCCTTTCTCTCCACAATCTCAAAAGGTCCCACGAACCTAGGAGAGAGTTTATCTCCCTTTCCAAACTTTATAGAACTCTTATGCGGTTTAACCCGCAAGAAGACTCAGTCGCCGACCTCATAACTACGGTCGACTCAGTGCGCATTGACATAACTCTTCTGTCGATCCTGCGCTTCCTTAATCCTTTGTCTTATGGTTTGCATTTTCTCTTCCATTTCTTGGATCACGTTTGGTCCCACCAGAACCCTATCCTCAAGTCGATCCCAACTCAAGGGCATCCGACACAGTCGCCCATAAAGAAACTCAAAAGGCACCATCTTAATGGTGCTCTGGTAACTGTTGTTGTAAGCGAACTCTACTAGAAACAAGAACTCCTCCCAATGATTTTTTTGGTCCATCATGTACATGTGCAAAATGTCTTCCAAGGTTTGGTTGGTTTGTTCAGTCTGCCCGTCAGTCTCTGGGTGATATGCAATACTAAAATTAAGTTGGGTTCCCAAGGCCTCTTGGAAACTCATCCAAAATCATCTAGTAAACATCGATCCTCGATCGGATATAATCTTCTTAGGCACGCCATGCAGCCTTACAATCTCATTGATGAAAAATCTCGCTATGTCAAGTGCCTGATACGTCATATGCACAAGAATAAAGTGAGCACTCTTCATCAGAGTGTCTACTACTACAAAAATCGATTCGTGTCTCCTTGTCGTCAGTGGCAATCCAACAATAAAATCCATCGAAATAACTTCCCATTTCGATTCCGGAATGGCATGTGGTTGAAGTAATCCTACCGGGTGTCTATGTTTAGCCTTTACCTATTGACACTCTAGACATCTGGCCACATAGTTGACTATGTCAGCCTTCATTCCCTTCCAGAAGAACAAGGGTTTAAGGTCTGCCCTCATCTTCGTAACTCTTGGGTGAGCCATGTAAACTTCTTTATGAGCCTCTCTCAGGATCAACATCCTCAACTCGTCATTTGGAAGTACGTAAATCCGACCTCTAAACCTCAATAACCCATCTCTATAAAAATAAAGTCCCTCATATCGTGGTACCATCATTGTGTTTTGTCCGATAAAATCCTCGACTTCCTTGTACCAGTCATCGTCACACTGTAAAGTGAGAATCTTCTCATGTATATTCGTTTGAAGAGGCAACATTGAAAAGATGCATGGCCTCCGACTCAAAGCATCCACCACTCTTTTCACTGTTCCCTTTATGTAGGTAATCTCGAAGTCGTACTCGCTAAGAAATTCCGACCAACGCCGTTGTCGCGCGTTCAGGTCGCTTTGCGTGAAAATTTGTTGCAGCCCACAATGATCAAGGCATATACGATGGCTAATACGATGGCTAATACGATAGTTAATAAGGTAGTTTCTCCAAAACTTCAAGGCATATATGATGGCTAATAACTCCAAATCGTGTGTCGTGTAGTTCTCGTCATGCCTTCTCAGCTTCCTCGAAATGTAAGAAATCACTCATCCATCTTGCATCAAGACTCTGCCTAAACCTTCCTTGGATGCATCAGTGCATACCAATAAGCTTGTGTCCATGTCAGGGACCTTTAGTATCGACACTATCGTCAAGAACTCCTTAAGCCTCTGAAATGCTTCCGCGCATTTCTCGGTCCAGACAAACTTCTTGTTTTTCTTCTGCAATTCCGTGATCGGATTTGCTATCTTTGAAAATCCCTCGACAAACCATCGATAGTATCCTGCTAAACCCATAAAACTACGCACTTCTGTGACATTCATTGGCGCAGGCCATTCCATAATAGCCTCAACTTTGGCTGGATCCACGGTGATACCTTTGCCGGAGATGACATGCCCTAAGTAGTGAATCCTCGATTGATAAAAAGAGAATTTGGACAACTTCCCATACAATTTGTGCTCTCGAAGGCACTGTAGTACCAAGCGCAAGTGCTCATCATGCTCCTCCTTCGTCCAAGAGTAGATCAAGATATTGTCAATGAATACTTGGACGAACTTGTCCAAGTACTCGCGGAACACCTCGTTCATCAAACTCATGAATACCCCTAGGGCGTTTGTCAATCCAAATGGTAGAATAGTAAACTTGTAATGTCCAAATCACATCTTAAAGGCGGTCTTAGGGATGTCATCCTCCTTGATCCATAATTGGTGATACCCGGATCACAAATTGATCTTGGAGAACACCATCGCACCCTTCATTTGATAGAACAGATCATCAATTCTTGGTAAGGGATATTGATTCTTGATCGTAGCCTTGTTCAGTTAACGGTAGTCAATGAAAAGCCTCCATGATCCATCCTTCTTTCGTATGAAAATAACTGGTGCACCCCACAGTGACACACTAGGACGTATCAGTCCCAGTTTCAACAACTCCTTCAGTTGCATTTTCAACTCTTGCAACTCCGAGGTCGACATCCGATAAGGCGTTCTTGCTATCGGTTCGGTTCCCGGTTTTAGGTCTATGGTAAACTCCAGTTCCCTTTCCGGCAGCATCCTAGGAAACTCCTCCGGAAATATGTCCGCAAACTCCTTCACCACCGGAAGGTGTTCTAGACCTTTTGCTACTCCCTTCTCGTTTAGCACGAGGATCGCATAAAGTTTTCACCCCTTGCGCATACTCTTTCGTAACTGTAAGGAAGAGACGAACCATAGGGAAACTCCCTGGTTCCTTCCTACAATCACACGTTTCTATCCTTCATCATCAACCAAGCTCAATCATTTCGTCTTACAGTTGAGTATCGCCTCATGCGTTTCCAACCAATCCATACTGATCACGACGTCATAAGATCCTAAGATCATGACGTACAAGTTGACCCTCGTGAAAAACTCTCCCAGGTTAAGGGCACAACCCATAACCTTTCCTCCAACCTTCAGTTTGGCTCCCGAAGGAATCTCCATGAAGCTAAACTCATCCTGTTCGATTGCCTTTACCTTAATTCCTTTTAGCGCTGCACCAGAAACGAAACTCTCAGTATCTCTTGGGTCTATCAAAATACTAAGGGTCTGGTCAGTGACAGTACCTGTCGTCTCGAGCACCGTCGACTGGTGCTCTACCTGGAAGTTATTCACCGCTGTATGAATCCGATGGGCCTTGCCCATATCTCCCACGGTAGCAGGTCCGGTTGATCCAGACACTCTGGCCCTCTCCACAGGACAGTTGTGCTGGTAGTGTGGCTCCCCACACGTCCAACATCCCTTCTTCGGCCTAGTAGTCCTGGTGCCCGAAGTAGAAGAGGATGGCCCACCGGCCTGGAAACCAGGTTTGTTCTGTTGAACAGGCCTAAACTGTTGTTGCTGCGGGCGATTCTACTGCCGGTGTTGTGGCCCTCGATAAGGTGTTCGCTGCTGAGGTGGCGGTCGTCGGGGTGTAGCAACAGTGGGTCCCCTCTGGAAGCCACGATATCCCAGCGTATGTCTCATTGGTGTCTGATTCTATGGGGTACCAGATGAACCCTGCCCGGCTGGTCTCGCTGGAGTCCTGGTCTGACCCCCACTGATAATCTCCTCCTCTGCTATGAGGGCCTTTTGGACAATGTCGTGCAAGGTTTGAGGCATCAAGATACTAACCTTTGCACGCAGGCTGTCGTTAAGGCCAAACATGAACCTGTTGACTTTGAGCTTCTCAGTGTTAAGGTGCAGAGCATACCGGAGCAGCTCCATAAAATGTGCCTCGTACTCGGGCACCGTACGACCTCCCTGTCGTAACGCGTTGAACTCATTGAGGT
This sequence comes from Picea glauca, assembly GCA_000966675.3. Taxonomy (NCBI): domain Eukaryota; kingdom Viridiplantae; phylum Streptophyta; class Pinopsida; order Pinales; family Pinaceae; genus Picea; species Picea glauca. Next base: position 2,268,451 of record JZKD02S1672659.1, read on the forward strand.
GACGCTCAATGAATTCCTCTTAAAGGTACCTCTCTCGGAACTGTTCCTCAAACAATTCCCATGACACGTCTTCAACGGCCATGGTCAACTATGGCAGGAGTGTCTTCCACCATAGAAGAGCGCTCCCCTTCAGTTGAAAGACTACCATGCGGACCTTCATGTTGGAGGTATAATCGCGAAGTGCAAAGCACATCGCCATATTTTCCAACCATGCCTCGGTGGTTGTGCCGTCCGGGGCACCAAAGAACTCGAGAAATTTTACCTTCTCGAGTTCACGGTGAATGCTACCTATAATGGCCGGTGCGCACGACGGAACCTCAGGGGGTGTCAGTGCCCTGGCCTCGTCTCAGTCCAATCTGTTGATCATTGCCTCAGACATGCACTGAAAAGATCTCATCATCTCAACAACATCGCCAACTGCTATCTGCTCCTGTTCGAGACCCTGCTTGCCTCCCTGGGGAGTTAGACACCTCAGGCGTGGATGCTACTGGAGGCATCATGCCTCCTCCCCTATCACCCCCTCATCTGCCTCTGCGGCGTCCTCTAACCATGATTACCTGTACACACACAATCAACTCGATCAACAAAAGTATAATCAATCTAATCATGTCAACGAAAGATGTAGCGAATCCCAAGTCGCAGGTCGAACCAGTTCTGATACCATATGTAACGTCCTCCTCGTTACGACAACAACTCTGAGAACCGGTGCGATTTTTTTATTTTATTTTATTTGTTTTTGTTTAAAGTGTGTGCGCCCGTGTAAAAGGAAACGGACATACTTGACTCTACGTCGCCACCCGATGACTCACAAGACACAACCATGATGATCACCACAAGAAGACATAAGACACACAACAAGTAACTGCAAGCATTAACGACCAATGACAAAAGGTTCACAACAAGCAGCTATAAGCAGAAAACGACACAAGGTGTTATGTACAGTACAGTCACAGATGGAAGAATCCATAGTAGCAGAGTTTACTATTTCTTCACTGAAAAGCAGGGCGTTTAATCTTAGTCCTCTGCTCTGGAGAGAGAGAAGGTCAGATAGGCTCCTGGCCGACTGCTCAGGCAGAAACTAGTAATCCCCTCAGGTGTGTCGCAAGAGTGGAAACCCTGCCTTTAAAGGGCCCGAGACTCTTGATACGGCACTGGATTCTTTACACAGAAAAACACACACACATACATATATACTAAGGCTACATGGCGGTGTCTACATCCCGCCCGACATAATCCGACCCAACACACAAAGTTTTACAACCCAACACAATCTTAATTTAACAAGGGACTAGCAACTATATGAGTCTTAAAGTCATTCCTTTACGCAACTCTAAATCATAAATCATCATCAAGGTACCCTCTAAAACACATTCTAGGGACCCCTATAGTACAAGACTGAAACGTTGACTGGTTTAACATCTAACAAGATATAATTCATCAATTATAATCATAAATATAATGAATGGTTGTAAATGTATTTAACGCAATAAGTAACAATTAATCTTTCACTACAACTCAATAATTAACAAATTATCCTGAAATCATTTGACGCCATCATTGTAAATTTTATGTTATCAATCATCCCATAAGGGTTAACATCATTACCTTGATAATATAAAGACTTCGCAAATTCACTAACTAATTTCATGATAAACTACAATGACATCACCATAGCGCTAGCATCCTTACATTTATGATATAAGGACTTTGCAATTTAACCATCTAAGCTGCCAGGTCATTAAACTAATGATTAACACATTAACATTCCAATATAATGCATTATATTACACTATCAATTCCTCACATTATAATTTATACATTCCATCGTAAGACGATTCATTAAAATAACATTATCTTACATTCATTATAATATAATGTAGTAATATTGCAATAACATGCTGACATCACATTACCATAACATTATCTTACATTACAATTACCCTAACATAATGTAATAATATTTCAATAATACTTCCTTACATTTATTACGATTACCTTTCACAATAACATTTCATTCATTCATTACAAATACATTCCCATACATCCGTTATAATATGATTCATTATAATATACAGTCAAGGTTTTATGGAAACAATACTAAGCCATTCTAGTAATATAGAACCAAGGCAACTGCAATATGACTCAACCAAACTATTCCATTCTAAAAGCATAAAACCATGACAACTGTAATATATCCGACACAGAACTAACCGATAAATGCCAACTAAGCTTCATTCTAAAACGGTGTCTGCGTTCACTGTCGTCGTTGTTTCAATCATTCTAAAACTGGGTAGCTACATTAAGGTTGAAGGACTTGCGCAGGGGAGGCACTATCTAAGGGAGACAATGGTGAGGGAAAATGCATCCAGGCTAAACTCAACTACCCAGGTACTACCGCTGCCTTCCAGCATGAAGGCACATCCGACACTTGTCATCACACTGTCAGGAGGACTGCCCACCACCCTGGTCGAATTAAAGAGTACGCCGCATGCTGGGGTATAGGGGCGCAGGAATAAAGGACACGGAGGTGAGAGACAGGTAGACGCCATCCAATTAAGGCGCTACCTCGGACTCCTATCCAACGACCACACCGATGGCTGGGTAACATTGCCAGGAACAAACGTGATGGTGCAGCCGGTAACCCCACGGGTTTGTGGGTAAAAGAAAAGGTATTAATTTGGACTGGCTCGAGTAATGAAGAAATAAAAATACACTCCACGAAATGAGCTCGGGACCTCTCGCACCCTAAGCAAGAAGCATGCAGCTAGACCCAAACCCACGCACAGAATTCTCTTCTTCATTTTGGGTTAAGGCAGAACCACAGGTAAGGAAGAGGTGGGCTGGACAGAGGCTCTAAGTTCTAAAACAACAAGCGAGTAGTCAAGGGTGAGCGATGCATCACACCAAAAAAATATTCTAGTCTGCTGGCGGTTTCGGACAGGTAATTTCGACCCCAAGCAGGTTAACAACTTCCAACCAGCAGTAGTATGGCCAGTTCAGAAATGAACTACAATGCGTAAGTTTTTTTTTTTGGGCGTAAACCTTCAATCCAGGGTTCATTACAATTCTGAGCGAACCTCAACTTAAATTTTAAGGCACAAATGTGAACTTAAAGTGCACAACAACGAATCATACCCCCACGACGTTACGCACAGGTAGGTTCAGTCAACGGTCGGCATAAACCTCGAGAGATTGAACGAACAAGAAAACTCATTGACTCAGATATCTAATTCTAATTTAGAAGATAATCTAAAATCCCAATCAATCCAACATGTAATTTCCAGCATTAAAATTCAGTCATTAAAATCTCAGCATTAAAATGTAGTCATTCAAGTTCAGTCCGTAAAAATTCATCCTTAAAATTCAGCATTAGTATTCCATCATTAAAATGCAGACATTGAAATTTCAGCATTTAAAATTCAGTCATATCGTTCCGGGCGTAAAATTTTTTAGACACAAAGGATCGGAGATCGTTGGTATATCATCTAATCCAAAATGAGTAGTTAGAGGGATGGTTTCCTGCACGAAACCAACTACAACAACAATATACATGTGTAGGTCTAAATTATACATCCTACACAGTGTATCATTCATCGAATATAAAAACATATCATTGCCTATTCGCTGGCTCCGGGTGACGTCTGCGCTTCGTGCCATGTCCCGCTCTCCATGCTGCTCCCGCTTACCGACCATAGAGGACTCATCGATACCTCCTAGCCAAACACTAGGGGTACTCTGCTTCCCCCTTAGCCCCCCGAGCCGTAAAGGGGCCACACAAATCAAGAAGGATACCTAGCTTCCCAACTCGCCTCCAAGGTTGAGCTACCACTCTAATACAGCTGAGAAAATCCCCAACTCCTCACAAGCAATCAGTCCAGTTTTCCATTCCGGCAGCATAACAATACCTAATATCTCCTCCCCCTTTCCCCCATGCCCCCTTTCTTTTTATCGAGTTTTTTGACCTAAATCACATTTATTTTAAGTTTTAATGAAAAACCGTCTAAAAATTCTATGTCTTACAAGTGTCACTCATCCCCCACATTTCTCCAAAATTATTTCCCCCCCCTATTTTTTTTCTTTTTTAAAAAAAAAACTCAAAAAGGTAAATGCGCTAAGCATCTTTTCCCTTTTATTTTTAAATTCATATATATATATTTTATACTCCCGCTCGTTAAATAATTTTATTACTATTGGTTCAATCTGAGTTTATGTATGAGTTTTAAGGAATATAGTTTAGTCCCTTAAGCATTCAATTTATTCACTGATGGTTATGC
>JZKD02S1672659.1:2273218-2283622 GCA_000966675.3 Picea glauca
TGCTCCAAGGGTGCCACTCACCAACTGGACTGATTGGTAGACATCTATAACCCCTGGAGTCAACACTCCGCCAAGTGAACTTGTGGGAGACTAAGGGTTCTAAGGAATAAGGCCCTCGCGTTATTGCACGCCCCTTAGAATCATCATGAGCGACTGTCGCAGTTTGCCCTCACGGCATCGTGGATCCTCTCAAACTAGGCAATCGTTAACCTACATTTCGAGCCACGGAGGGAGTGCTAGTAGGCGGTGGCAGGGCTGTTGTCCACCCTTCTCCGTCAACCTCTCTGGAAATCGTGTGTGGCCCCTTTACTCCATATGTGATTATGGTCGGCAAGCTATCGTCATCCTGCATCATTGACTATCGTGTCAGAACATGTCAATGTCAAATCATCAAATCAATGAAATATCACAGTAAATAAATCAACCCAAATAGCACACTCCCTGACTCAATCCAGAGTCCAAGGTGTTCCACCGATGCCTCTGCATCCTCAAGGTCAAAAACCCTGCACACTCAATAAAACTGAGTCAATAGCACCTGTCTACATCAAATAGTAAAACATCATGTCATCTGTCAATCGCATCATAATCAGGTATAAATGGTTTAACATCATAAAAGTTCAGATCACTTGCGAGCAAGTGTCCTCAAAGAATAATTTTTCTCAATGCACCAGAGCGGGATGTTACACACTTTTAATACCACATCCAATGATAATAACCTTTGTTGTTCAAGTACCTGCAACTCAAATGATTTTAAAAACATATTTATATCAATTAATTCATCATATCTAGGTGTATTACATAGATCTATTCCAATCCAACGCAAGGATCGAGTAATGCGCCCACATCATCTAGTTAACACTTCATGCATTATTTATTGCAATTTTTCTAGACCTTATTCATAATCTGTTGCACATGAACTGATACTTCACCAACTCAACACACCATTTATTTTCAGGTTGACATAATTCTCCATTCGCCCAGTCATGTTATATAAATTGTCAATGTCATTCCCTCTTTCTGATTATATGTATCTCTTTCCTTCTAATGGGTCCAAGGGTATAGTGACTTTCAAATCTCCAAATTCAAATATCATCTCCCTCCTATTTAATTTGATGATCGCTTGGTTATCAAAATCCCATTCCAATCCAATGAGTGTTAGATATGGTTGAATTTCATCCATAATATCAATAACTTCAAATTCTACCACGTTGCATACCCCATTTATGTTCACATGTATTCCTTTCAATCGACAAATTGGAACTATTTTGTGTTGATTCACTAGACTTAGTTGAATAGGAGAACATACCAACTTGGGTTTTTACATCAACTCCCATGTTTTTTTAGGTAACACATTTACGTTAGAACCTAAGTCCAAAATAATAGTATCCACATCATACTCTCCAATCTATGCATTGAATCTAAATTACTCATTGGTTCGCTTCCTGCATAGTACCCAATTTACCATCTTTTATGAGTCAGGAGTTTACCTTCCTCTTTTGTAGTGATCAATCATGTCATATAATATACTCAACCCATTTTCATCTTTGATTAGATCTACATAATTTATAAATAATTATGTTAGAGTACTTACCTTCCCCATTGGCTTCTCTGGCATTGCATGACATTCTTCATGAGTTGTCATTGATGTTAATGCTCCCTAATTCGCTTTGAGTACTTCTTTCATTTCCCTCTGATATGTCTATTTTTCTTGTTAAGGATCAAAATATGGCATTGGACCTACTGACATTATTACCCATTGTTTAGTCTTCTTTACTTCATTTGTCATATCATTCCCTATTCTATCTCCTTCGTGCATAATAACGGCTACTTTGGGTCCTTTATTCCGTCTTTTAGTTGATATCATCTTCACATTCTGATTTGGATCCGGGTTTTGGTTTCCTCTGGCCTACCACTTCACAACTAGTTGGGAATAATGTTATGTCGAGTGATCTAGTTCTCTGCAATATGTTCATTTCTTACATGGATTCTGGCAGTCGCAGGTCAAGTGTCCAAGTTGATTATATTCATAACATATAATCAATTCTCTTCCTTCTCTTACAAAATTCCCTCTACCTCAGCCTCGACCAAATTTTACTATGTTCCCTTGATTAAAACCTATTTTATTGTTGTATTACAGACCCCCCATTTCTATTGTAGTATTTTCTTCCTAGATTCTATACATATCGGATATGTGCTCCCTCATTAAGTCGAACGCATGACAATCCTTCTCCTCGTGTCCTAAAAATTTGCAAAAAATGAAAAACAAGTTCTTTGGCATACTCTGGTACTTCTGTAGTAGTGGACACTCAGTTGGGTGATGGCCCCATTTCTTAGATATCTCGCAGTATCCTACTTTCGACAATGGATTTAGTTCTCCTGTCACTAAATATTGTGCAAATGTTGGGCATTCGTTCATGTGATGGCCTTCAATCCTGCATTTTGTGCACCAGACATGCTCATGTTCCTCTTTTCCCTTTTTCAGTTCTTCCAATTGAATGGTGGATGAAACTAACTGCATATGACCTTGCGACATTCCCCCATTGTCTCTCACTAGAGATGACTCTAGTTTCATCACAATCTCTAGTTCCTCAGGTTGTCATGCAAGCTTATGTTGGATCAATGGACCGTGAATTTGTGGTACAAACCCTACAATAAACCATTATTGGTGTTGTTGAAATGGGTTTTGGAAAATTAACCTACCCATAATATCCTTAAATCTCTGGTCCTAATCCCATACCAACTTTATTTGTATGTGTTTGATCTCCTTCAATTCCTTGATGTACCGTGACTCTAACTTTGGTTTCTTGAACACCTTCAGTAGTTCTTGCTTAATATCTACCAGTGTCCTAACTTGTCTTGTAGGTGTAGTGATCTGTAACTTCATATACCATACTAGTGTGCAACCCCTAAATGTTGTCACTAACTATGCAATCTTCACAACTTCATCCTGTACATTATTTGTAGCCCAAATCATCTCACAAACAAACAACTGTTTTTATGGGTCCTCTAACCCAATTCCTTGGAACTCGGGTAGCCTAAGAGTATTATCCACCCCATCCATGTTTTTTGATGTAGTCCCTCTACTTGGTGAAGGTGGTTGACTCTGATTCTGACTCTTCACACTACTGCTACTACTCGATCCTCGGATAACTATAGTTTCTTTTGAAAAATCTTCAAATGGTGCTTCTGATTGTAGTGATGCACAAGGGGTCATGGATTCGATGTAGGATCTTGTATGAGTAGTAATTTATATCTCTTATATTATTGGAATGGACTGTAACGCCTCTTCTTCGCCCCCTAGGTATGGTACCTCCAAGATTCGAACTAGTGTGCAAGGTTCTCTCCCTTCTAGATCACTGCACGAATCTCTTCTCTCATCCTCAATATTTTTTCTCTTATACTTCCTCCCTCTATGCAACTCTCCAAACTCATATCCTTACTTTAGTATATCCTCTTCTTTCATCCTATGTCCCTCCCTTCCTCTTTCATTTCTTCCCTCCTCTTAGATGATCCTCCTATCATCCCTTGGTTCCCCTATGTGTGTGAATCCCTTAGCAGTCAAATTTTATTACCATCATGTTCTTTTCACACAATAACATATTTATCCACATATTTAATGATTTCAAGAACCTCCCACATGGAACTTTGAAAAAATCCCCTTCTGTGACACTATATGATTGAATACAATCTACTGCAAACTCTATAACATAACCACCTAGTATGTTATCCAACCAAAAATAAATTTCTCGAGTAGTTGGGTTACTTACAATATTCAAATGTATTACCAATTCAAGAGTCCAATTCCTTGGCACTATGGTGCTGAACCTTCTAGTTTTCTCCATTAATATTTCTAGCCACTCTACCAGAATAACTGGAAATTCATCAAAGAACATTTCATGCAAATATGTGAACACATACCTTTGGATCCATTTCTTGTCACTCATCTAAGGTTTTATGTTCTCTTGTCATGAAAATTTGTGTTCCTTCCTTTCCAACCATTCTGATATATCCTTCTTATTTGGCCTCCAAAACATTTCCTTAATCACAAAGTTCTAGTCACGACAATGGAACCATTTGTTGAAGATCTTCTATGTGTGGGCTGTCAGACCCAAGGTTCAGTTTATCTAATACCAACAAAACCCACAATACACTGGCCCTTTTGGCATCATCTTCTTACATAGATGAGGTCTCACCTGAGGTATCTATGGGGACTACAAGAACAAGGATTCTACAGTATTAAGGGAATGGGTGGAAAACATTCAATTCATTCTTCCTTATTATGTTGTGTGAATAACTCTTTTCTTTGTAGTTACTAACTTACTCATTATTTAGATTCCCATAATTATAATATTCCAGATTATTTTATTTATTTGTTACTATCACCGTCATGAATAATTGCACCATACTTAACTATCATATGAAGATATTCTACGATGCATGCAAATAGTATTCATAATGAACCACATAAAAATAGACAATGCAGGATTCCAGAACATATCTTTATCATTCCTATATTCACCATTCTCAACCATTGACTACTACATTCAATAACTATGGAATTCTATATCAATCAACAATTACCAGACTATAACGTAACCTAATATATCATAAACAAACTTCATTAGAATAGTACCTAGCTGAACCAACCCCTAATATCCCAACCCATTACATATTTATACCAAAATCTAGGGATAAAAACACTAATCTATTCATCCAAAACATATCCCATTACACTGCATGGACAACTCATCTAACTAGTTTTTTTATGCCTTTCTTATGCTTTTCATCCTTCATGCTACTTTTTTGTTGTTCTTCTATTTCTAGAATGTGGGGCTGTCATTATCCTGTCATTCTTTTTTGTTTTCCAAGCTTTATTCTTTGAGCTCTACATTGTCTTCCTTTTGTGCACTTTACTCCTTCTTCGCACTTTCTTGCTGGATGTGCCTCAGCTGCGCGATTTATTTATTTCCTTCTTCCTCCATGCACTTTTCATATACTTAGTATTTTTCCTCAAAACTTTATCAAAACTACAAAAAACAATTTCAAGACTGCATGTCCAACACCTTCACATTGAAGTTTAAATCTATTGTTCAAAATCTAAAATGAAGCCATCTAGACACTTATAAAGTGAGAAAAGGTCTCGATGTTTTCATAAGGATTGATTAGGAAATGAACTACATCAAACATTTAGAAAGTGATCCAAGGGCTCTATGGGGGCATTGGGTCTAATATTAAAATTGACCACTACAAACACCTAAAAAATGTGCAAATATTCATCAAATAAATTTTGACTAACATGGAGATTATTTTCCTTGTCGAGATTCTTATGAATGTGTCTTATTCCTATAATGCCGCTTTTCTATATATAACTCCACATAGAAAGTATTGGCATCATCCATGTGAATATTCCTATCCACATGTCTTCTTCTCATTGAGCCACCTATCCAACTATATCAAAGAACTTTTATTTTCCTTTGAGGTAAAAGTATTTTGATTTGAACTTTGAAATTGGGATGGATGAACACTTAAAAAGTGACCAGGGCTCCCAATTGGAAAAATATGCTTGATTTTAAAACAAACTAAGTTGAACACTTGAATGGGTGCAAAGGGGGATCGATTGGGAAACTTGCTTTGATGTGGAAATCTTCCAAGGAAACATTCGAACAAGTGAAAAACAAGATCAATTGGGAAATCAACCCCGATGTGGAAGTTGAACAAGGTAATAACTCTAACATGTGCCAAGGGGGATTGATTAGGAAATAATCCTAGATGTGTAAATCGACTAAGGAAATCATCCAAATAGGTGCAAAGGGGGACTTATTAGGAAATCAAGTTGTAAAAACAAAAAATTGAAAGGAAGGAAAAAACAATTTTTTTAGATATTCATGAAGGGTTCCAATAGCTTAAAGATAAATAGAAATTTGGTTAAGTGTGAAGGGAACATTAAATGTGTGAAGGATATAAAGGAAAGGCTTGGTTTTGAAATTATTTGGCTAGGTAAGTGCTTTGGGATTAGAAATATGGTGACATGTTCAACATGGTGATAACATTGACCATTAGAGTAGACCACATGTAAAGGATTTAAAGGGTATGTCAATTTAAAAATGGAATAAATTTTGATGGGAAGGTCCATTTTTGGTGATTCAAAAGGTGTGTAACATCTTGCTCTAGCGCACTAAGAAAACTTATTCTTTGAGGACACTTGCTCGTAAGTGATCTGGGCTATTATGATATTAAAACATTTGTTCTTGATTATGATGCATTATGATAGATGACCTGATGTTTTACTGCATTGACATAGACAGGTGCTATTGACTCGCTTTTACTAAGTGTGCAAGGTTTTGGACCTTGAGGATGCAGAGGCATCGACATAACCCTTGGACTCTGAAATGAGTCAGGGAGTGTGCTACTGGGGTTTGATTTTTTTACTATGATTTTAGTACATTTGATTAGATGATATGATGGGGACATGTCTGACATGATTGTTGAAGATGCAGGCTGACGATAGCTTGCCGAACAGACTCACATATGGAGTAAAGGGGCCACACACGACTCCCAGATAGGTTGAAGGAGAGGTGTGGATAGCAGCCCTTCCATAGCCTACTAGCACTCCCGCCATGTCTTGAATTGTAGGTTAACTATTACCTAGTTCGAGAGGACCCACGATGTCATGAGGGCAGACTGCGACAGTCGCTCATGATGAGTCTAAGGGACACGCAATAAGGTGAAGGCCTTATTCCTTAGAAGCCCTTAATCTCACACAAGTTCACCTGGCAGAGTATTGACTCCAGGGGTTATTGATGTCTACGAATCAGTCAAGAGGTGAGTGTCACCCTTGGAGCACGTGTAGCATTCTGAAGGGCATGCCATGCAAAAGAAACACAAGAGGCGAGTGGATTCCTTGGAGCATGTAGTGCATCCTAAAGGGAACATCGCGCAAAGAAAAAATAGAGGCGAGTGTCACCCTTGGAGCACACAGTGCATCCTGAAGGGCACATCGCGTTGATGATGATAAAGGAACGAACCTAGATGGCCCTAAGACAAATATCTCATTACAAAATTTTAAAACAACTTCCCTAATTAAAAAGTCTCACAGTTCTGAATCTAAGTCCTAAGTCTAAAACTTTGTTAGGGGTAAAATTTCGTCTACCCTTAAGAAAATATCTTTAAAAAATTATAAAATAATAAAGTTTAAAATAAAAAAAATAAAAAAATAAACCACTTAAGCAATAATTTTGGTCTTCATAAATCTTTGGGTGAAAGGAAGGTTGTAAGAAAATAAATAAAATTTGTGGAAAAATGTAAAGAAGAAATTATTGTTTTAACTTTTGATAGTTTAAGATGATACTAAATTAATAATAAAAGTAAAAGAGGGAAATATAAAAATTAGGAAACTAGGGATTGAGGAAACATAAAAAGGGAAAGGGGGAAACTCATGGTAAAAAGAGGGAAACAACTTAGTAAAGAATCTGCAATTAAGAACCTTCTAAATTGAACTAAATTAGAAACTTCATTTAGGGAAAGTATTTAAAACCCATAAGGGAATCTAAGGGACACCTAGGAGTAAATTTAGGATTAACTCTAGGTGGGTGAGGGAAATGAGACATTTATTAATTTAAAGAAAATAATTATTGGAGGAAAGTGGGGGATGGACAACACTTGTACGAAGGAGAATTATTAGAAGATTTTTATTAAAACTTAAATTAAATGAGATTTAGGGAAAGTTTGGAAGTTCTAAGACTCTATAAAAGAGAGGAAGGAGGAGGAAGTAGGGGATCGACTATTAGCGTAACGTTACGCTGCCGTATTAGTGACTTGACTGATTTACTTGTGGGGAGTTGGGATTTCCCAGCTCAAATAGGAGTGGTAGCTCAACCGTGTGAGGCGAGTTGGGAGCTAGACGTACCATATGGAAAGTGTGTGGCCCCTTTGCGGCTTAGAGGGATAAGGGGGAAGTAGAGTACCCCTAGCGTTGGCTGGGAAGTACCAGTGTAGTCTCGACGGTCGGCGAGCGGGAGCGGCATGGAGTATGCGGACGTCATCTGAGGTGAGCGATAAGGCAATGGTATGATCTTTATTTGGTAGAGTATAATGCATATTTATTTACTTCGGCAATTAAAATTGTATGGTTGTAAAAACATTGACCTCACTGTTGTAATCCGGTAAACGATGGAAAATAATCTATACTTCATCTATGTATCTATATCATTAAATGTCTACCTCTGTTTTTGTCCTTGGATGAATGGTTTGTCTTGCTCCTTGATGCATTGATAATCTTGAACTTGATTGATGGCGAAGTTCCTTGTTGTGTGTTTTTGATCGTCGGATAAGTTTTTCTCTGCAATTTGTCTCTACACAGTAATAATGGTTGAATTCTATCTTAAGCTTTTGCCCTTTCGCTGATTGCCTAAAATTTTGTGGTCAGCGTTCTGGTTGGGGTTATACTGTTCTTGGTTGAAACCTTATGCTTCTGCGTTACTCTTTGTGGTTGTATATTCTTGGAGGTTGTATATCCGCATTTAAGTTATATGATGTGTATTTTTACAAGTCATTGACGATTGTTGTTATAGTTATAATCCGTAGCTGTATATGCATGGATGTGATGTGATTCTTAGTTCAAATCTTGACTGTGTGTAGATATCCTATGGTAAGTAATGATGTGCGATAGCTACGGTTTTCCTTTATGAAAACAATTTTTATTATGAATCCCTGATAGATTTTTCATTTATGATAAGCTAACTCATACATCGGTTTGATAGATACTGCAAATGGCGATTTTATACTTGGGAATGTCAACGATTTTATATTTCCTATTTCGAATGGAAAATTTATATTTTATATATTCCAAACGAATTTACATTTTGGGCATGTTAGCAATTTGATATTTTAAATGGCGAGTTTATATCTTATATTCAAATGGCGATTTTATATTTCCTATTTCGAATGGCGAATTTATATTTTATATATTGCAAACGATTTTACATTTTGGGTATGTCAGCGATTTGATATTTTAAATGGCGAGTTTATAACTTATATTCAAATGGAAATTGTATATTTCATATTTCGAAGGGTGATTTTATATTTTATATATTGAAAATGGCAATTTTAATTCTGTGGTATGTCAGCTATTATATATTATGGCATGACAATGATTTAGATCGATGGATTGACAGTGATATATGTTCTCTGTGGTGGTGATTTGACAGTATTAGTTGGTAGCAATTTCATTTTAGACTGTTAGGCCGCCACCTATGACAGACCGCCACCTTAAGGTTATAGATCTTCAAGCTTTGATGGAGGAGAAAACAGGTTACTGTTTACCCTTCTGACACATAGCCTTACCCGCCGGTTTCATACAACGATAATGCTATTTACACAGGCTGGGTAGCGTAACTAGAGGCACTTAACCTTTTCCCAATTTGTATGTTTCCTAAATAGTTTCATGACTTGAGAAGAATGCATAGTAACCTATTGCATATGCCCCACACAAAAATTGAATAAAGAATCATTTAATTTTACGAAATTTTATCTTTTAAACAACTTTAAAATTGTAGAATGAATACAACTCATATGATGTATTATTATTAACCTGAAGTAATTTTCATTTCAGCGGTACTTCTAGGGTGTTAGTGTTAATGCATATAATAATTTTTACCCCCAAACAACACACAATAAATATATCAATAATAATATTACTGACAATAGTTTCTAGTAAATAATAACGATGAGTTTAATGAAGGATTTTTACCACAAGGGCATGTATTGGTTGTTCATATTTTATTTTGTCATCTAGTTAGATATTTATTACGCTCTTTTATTTGCGTCCATCACAGTTTACAATTGTAACCATTTCTCATTTTAATCCATTATTTTTCCTGCCAAACCTATTTTAGCATTTTTTTTACTAACCTTGCGGGATAAATAATGTGCCTTAGTTTGTTGTCATGCAAATGCATTAGCTTAACAAAATTCTCTATATACATTTCCTGTCTTAAGTGCATGTTCTCAGATCAATGTTTTTTTTTCCTTCAGAATAGTTAATGGCCAGAGCATTCTTGTCAGTGTATTGTCAAGCAGCCACCACATCATTCAATTCATATTTTACTTGAAATGGTTCCAAACTTTGGTCTAAAGAGATAGTCTGAAAGGACAATTTTAAGCCGAAAAAAATCTCTCTCAATGTCAGTAGAATTAGCTAGCGTACCCACCTTTGTGATTATAGCATTATACAGTTAAATCGAGTAACCAATTTTAAATCGTTTTTAAAAGTTCATCTTTAGTTGATTTTTGTTTTACATATATATATATATATATATATATATATATATATATATATATATATATATATATATATATATATATATATATATATATATATATATATATATATATATATATATATAT
>JZKD02S1672659.1:2307601-2339084 GCA_000966675.3 Picea glauca
TAAATGCAATGGTGATATTATAAATTGAATGTTAATGTTGTTAAAATTGCAGGAGGAGTAATAGTTTAAATGCCATAGTAATATTATTAATTGAATTTTCATGTTGATAGAATGGCAATGATGAGTAATAGTTTAATTGCAATGGTGATATTATAAATTGAATGTTAATGTTGGTAGAATTGCAATGAGGAGTACTAGTTTAATGCAATAGTAATATTATTAATTGAAGGTTCATGTTGATAGAATGGAAATGATAAGTAATAGTTAAAATGCATTAGTAATGTTATTAATTGCAAGTTAATATTGGTAGAATCGCAATGATAAGTATTAGTTTAAATGCATTAGTAATATCATTAATTGAATATTAATGTTGGTAGAACTGCAATGATAATGAATTGTTTAATTGCAACAGTAATATTATTAATTGAAATGTAAATGTGGGTTGAATTGCGATGTTGAGTAATTGTATAATGGCAATGTTAATAAGGATGCTTAAGTGGCAATGCTAAAAAAATTTAAATGAACGTTCGTGACGATGCTTAGATCGCAATGATATTATTGGCTTAATTTGAAATTATTGGTTGTACCTTAGGATAAGATCCTTGTCTGTTATTAATAAGCATTGGAACAATTGGTCTTGATTGATGTCGTCGGGTCCCAATGGCGGTTGGTCGATTGAGTCCTCCTGACTTGCATCTCCTGTAGAGGTCATGACTGTCCCTGATTTTGTAGTACCTGGTGGTATTGTATTGCGTAGTAGGTTCGTGTCTAGCGGGATATAGACATCTCTTGTAGCTTAGTATGTATGTCTGTTTGTAAATCCGGTGGAAGGAATCCAGTGCTGTATCAAGAGTCTCGGGCTGTTTAAAGGCACAGTTCCACTCTTGCGACATGCTCTGAGCCGTATCAGTAGTCTCGGGCTATTTAAAGGCACAGTTCCACTATTGCGACTCTACTGTTGGATTCTTTCATTCTGTGACAGTACTGTGCCTAACCCCTGGTGTCTTTTCTGGTTACTGTTGCTAGTCACACGCCTTGTGTCCAGGGGCATTTATTTCTTGTTTTCACTGTGATATGTTGGGTTGTCTTGATTGTGTTCGTCTCACTTGCGTCATGTTGGTTCGAGTGGCGATGTAGAGTCGAGGGGGTTGTTACTTCCACACGCGCACACACACTTTAAACAAAATAAAAAAATAAAACATTTGCACCGGTTGACAGAGTAGTTGTCCTTAACTAGGAGGGTTATTACAATATGGACGGCTTAAAAAGTTTAAAGATCATCGTAATTCTCAAAGACTTAAACCATATCTCTGGTGTAATACTCTGACAAACATAATTTGAGGACAAAATGAAAGTGACAATTGACTTAAAAATCAATTGTCTGAGCTATATCTTAATATCATGACCTCTTTGAACTTATTTCAATTGCTTGAAAAACACAAGTCTTAAAATACATGCTTCCTTCAACAATAATTCTTTGATCAGAAATACATTGATTCAAAAAGAAAGATAAGAAGAAAACTCATTCAAAGAAATCAAAGAAAACAAAAAAAACACACAACAAACCAAATCAAATTTTATTAATGGGATTCAAAATAAGAAGTACACAAAATCAAAATGCAAAAGAAAACTTTTCAGGAAACAATTTTGGCCAAAGATAAACTTGAGTTTTTGTATCAACTATCATCTCACTATAAAATAAAGGAAGAACTAAATCATATAAAATATCATGTGCGAGCAAGTTCTTTTCTTAATACAGTGATGCATGAGATGCTACTTTGACCAAGCATTATTATTCAAAATAAAAGAGGCTAAAAGAAAATAGAAAAATCCTTATTAATATGATTGCAGTCCTACTCGAGGCACCTTGGGTCAGGGTTGAATTGATAGTTAAAATTTACTTATCTCTTTACTTTCCATTTAAAATTTTCATGATGATACTATGTTTTTGAAAAGAAATATTCAACGAAAAACAAAGAGAACAAGATTTAAAGTGGACTTCTCTGACAACATTCATATTATGGTTCTCTTGGTGTGCCCGCTTGTGTTCATAACTGCATTATTACAAAGAGAAAAACTGAGAAATAAAACTAAAAGAAAACCTACTCTAACTACTAAACAAATCAAAAGTACTAAGTGAAGTCATGCTTCCAATGTAGCCATTGGAGTAACTCCAATGCTGCAATGGAAACAAGATCAAATATTACTAACAAGAATGGTAGTATATCGAAAAATAACAAAAATATATCATACTTACCTTTATCATCATCATTTATAAACAAAGCAAGCATGACCTTACCATTCCCTTGAACATTCTTTTTGTATGAATCCTCCAGCCATTCTACAATTTTATCATTATATGGGTCACAAAAATATGAAAAAATGAGATTGTGAAGCTTGTGAGATTTATGGGGACCTAACATAACCATCGGCCTAGACCGAAGTGCCCCATCCTCTCGAAAATTTTCCTTTCATTCCATATTTTCTCCATCTGAAGGATGTAAAATGAGTGTGTTAAAATTACCTCCCTGATCTCTTAATAAAGTGAAGATAATCTTATCATTCCCTGGAAACTTTTCAAGATATGAATACTACAACCAATATGCAACCCTATCATAATACATGCAATTACTAACATGGGATTGTTTGAAATAATTCACATACGAAATATATTCCTGATGAGAATAAAGTATTAGACTATCAAGGAAAGAATATTGTAAAAAGGTCGGATCAAGATGGCGAGAACTTATCGTGATTCTCGATCGGAAAAGAAATGTCACATTCTCTTTAAACTTTCCATTGAGCTTAAATACTTCAAGATTAACTATTTGAGGTGTACTAAATGGAACAACCAACATTTTTGAATAACCATCATTGGTAATAATATTTGGCCGATTATACTTTTCAACCTCAAATAATTGATCATGGAAAAATCTAGATTCTTCTTTAATCACAAATTGAGATGAATCAATGGAAGATGCAATTTGAGACTCTTTCTAATCATTTCTTGATTTACCCACAGATAATTGATGAGAATAAGAATTTATATGTTCATGGGTAGAATTATTTTCCTCTTTATCTTCTATTCGGTAATCTCTTTGTACCTGATTATATAATGTTGAATTCTCTCCAAGGAAATATGGAACATGCAATTGCACAACATTAGGATCAAAAATATCGGGGTACAAGGAATAATATGTAGAAGAATTGAGGAGACAAAATGCATCTCTTGAAATGATAGGTATATACGTTTCGAAATATGGTTTTGTTCCCTCTCCTTATATAAACTGATCAACCTCTGTTGTATTCTCTTTTAAAGAATACGACACAGATTTTAAGAGACAATTTGATTCATTGTGTAAGGGAAAATTTGAAAGAAAATCACTAGAGATAGAAGGTTGATTAATAGTTTTCCTAATGATTTTTTCTCCCACTGATTGATCATGGATCTGTTCAACTAAATTAGGGGAATATTTATTGTCCACGTGATTATCAACTTCACATTCGGCCTCTTTTACTTTAGAAACTATTATAAAATCTATGAGAGTGGGACAACTGTCATCTTTTAAAGTAAAGGTTCCTTCTTCGACAGGAGGATACATTGTTTTCAAAGAATGATTAGATATGACAATTGCATTATGTGGCTCATGATTTTCCAAAATGAAAGAAGTCGACAAAAATTGTGGTGCTTCAAAATCTTCAAGATCAACATGAAAATTTGAACCATCTTGAGATTGAGTGTTAGTGATCAATTCAGATTGGTTAACAATTAATTGATCTTGCTTTTCTGAGAGAGAAACGAGATATTTAAAACATTCATTAATAAGTGACATTTCTTTCAAAGGGAATCTAATACCAACATGAATGAACCTAATTGCAAACTCATTGAATGATTCACCATTTTATTTCCTTAAGCAACTTAATTATTCACTTAATTCATCATAATCATAGTTGCTAAAATCTGATAAAACTCAAATACAAACTCAGACAAAGAATGAATATAATTAGCCCAAAAATATTCAAACCAAACCTTAACCCGACCTCGGAAAGTGAGAGCGAACAATCTGGATGTAACATTGGAATCGGTGATCTTATGTCTTAAACACATATAAAAAAAATTAGAAATATGGTCTACTGTAGATGTGTTCCCTTCACCATCAAAGGTGAGTTCTGAAAAGAGATCAACTGTCTTGTTGGAAATAACTGGTAGTGAGACATTAAAAGCATGTTCTGACATAGTGATTTGGGTAGGAGCCATTAAGAATTTGAAGAAATTGACTCCAAATAGTTAGCCTGCCTTGTAGTGAATTATAAGATGATACATAAGAAGGATTTATAAATCTAGAATTATGAAAATCCGAGGGGTGAAACATTTAATCGTTAAATCGACCTTGGCCCTCCTTCTAGCGCCATTTGTTGACGGACGAAATTGACCATCCGTCAACTGGAACAGAGAGTCTGGTCCGAGGTTGTCTAAATAACCCAAGATGTTTGGTATAACTCATTCTGATGGGTTTAATGGTTCCGTTGGCCAATCTAAAAGTCCTAGAAGAAACAAATAAAATAAATAAAAGAGATGAAATAACTAACTAATTACTAAACACTGTATATATGTACATATGTTCTAATGTAACTGTAGTAGTTGTATTTAAGAAGAAGATATACAAGTCTTGTTTATTTACATGATTTACAAGATGCAAGTTTTAATTGAAACTTACGAAAATCAATGTGAAAAATGATTGCTTCTAGGAAGCAGATAAAGAAAGCACATAAAAATATTTATTGTTTTTCTTTTATAAATTTAAAGAATCTTGCAAAAACAAGTTAATGAAACATGAACATGTGGATAGTCAAAGTTGAACCATACATTCTAGTTTCAATTATATGTAAATGACAGAAAAATACAAAGAAGCTATCCTGTAAGTGAAATAGTGAGGTGTATCCAAGCATCTACATGAGTGGTGAACATCCAACTGCTATGTTCAAGAGAGAAATATGCAATGAACCTTATGACTATTCTAAATAAATTCAAAACATGTATTGACCATTTATGTTTTAATGACAGAAAAGGAAACATAAACATAAACCTGTGATCTCATACTTATACATGATTATAGCAAGATAAATATGGAAGCAATCTATGCATTTTATCATTCAATTTAAAAATCAAAGATAAATCTCATTACTTAAATCGAAGATATAATCACAGCATTTATATTTGGATTGAATCATATGATAGATGGCATTTATATTTTGATTGAAGCATATGATAGATGGCATTTATAATATAAACCTCCTACACATCATAGATCATTTAATCTAAAGATATCAGACCTGCACATGTAACAGGATTTAAAAAAAACATAAATAACAACATTATAAACAAAAGGCTAAAGCCAAAATGCATATATGTCGTTCTATTAAGTTTTTGGAATCACTTGTTCATTTTGTAGTCCTGGAAGAAATGTTTTGGATAATAGACTTTAAAGATTAGAAAAATTAATACATAAATGATAATAATTAACCATGTATTGATAAAAAAAACTAAATCTATTTAAATCAATGCATAATAAATTATTCAAAGAATATGAAGATATTATAATGAAAATAAAACCACTTTACTCACAGGACAAAAGCCATTAAGAAACCTGGAATTCCATATTCTTCTTTGAAAATACTCTTGCATTCTCCCAAAGATTCCAACCATCCATTACTCCATTTGAAAAGAAATAAAAATTTTACAAAAGATATAATATACAAAAAAAAAAGGAAAAAAATTCTCCTCTCCAATTCTTCTATCCCCATGGCTATAATCTTTCTCATATATTTATAAAATGAATGAACAGTCTGGGTGTCACTATTAATTTCCGGCACCTGAAATTTGCTTCTAAACGAGACCCAAAAATATCTCAAATCGTGCATTTGTTTGGGAAAATCTCCAAGAGTAAGGTAAATGGGTCCATTTTGGTTCTGGGTTTTCAACTGTTTTTTCAACTTCCTCACGGTTTGGCTGCAATCAGTTCTACAAAATCATTTTTTTGATCTTGACGCCTTTCCAAATTTTATCTGTTGTTGCTCATAAAATTATTTGTAGCAATCCAAAATTATTTTTGGATCAATCATCTTGAACGTATTTTTATAATAAAATCAAGCCATGATCAGATCCATATCAAATATTTGATAATAGAAACATGTGAAACAAAAAGAAACCTAAATTAATAACCTAAAAATTGTGAATAAAACAAAAATCTAGAAAAATAAAAAATGAATTTAAACTAACTATAAATTCTAAACAAACATTGTTTATATTTTCCTTTCAAATATGATATTAATTCTAGAAGCTTCAAGTTAATGAATAAAAAATATTAATTTTAGTTTTTTACAAAATCAAACAAATGATAGATAATTCTTTGATTATTATTATTTTGAGATGAGATGCAAAATGAAAAAATAATTTAATTAATTAACATCACCAAATGATTTCATGAAAATGAGAAACGGACCAAGATATTATTTGATGAAGTATTGAACACATTATTCAAAATGGTTAAACTTTCTAATGAGCAAAAGAATGAACACATAATCATAATTTAAACGAAAGTAAACATTTGATAAAAATTAACGTTTTTGTTTAAATTGAGATTTTTATGCTCGTTTCTAACTTTTGATATATAATCTTGTAATGAATATATCATACTATAGTGAATGTATTAAGTTTTTCTCAAAGCAAGCCAAGGTATGGAACTATTTGAAAAGGTTGATTCTGTAGCTCATTATAATTATCAAGATTCTAATAGGGGCCCTTAAATTTTGTAAAAATATAGGGGGAGTTGTTGGGGCCCAACATAGTAACAGTTACAAAAATTGCAATTTTCCCATTCCTAACCTCGATCAACATACAAGGATGATGAATCAACAATTGGATTGAAGAAGAGAAAAATGGATATACATTTCAATTGTGAAAAAAGGTACAATAAGGAGAATAAGTATAGTAAAAATAAATTATCTACATAGATTGTGAAGATAAAAGAGAATAAGAGTCAAATCCTTATCAATATATAGAACCAAAAGAGACTACTCAACCCATATATTTTCATGCTTTGGTTATCATTAACACTCCCGAAACCCTCAAGTCAATATAAAGACACATTGCAGGAAGAAAGATAATAGTTTTGATTGATCACATTAGTACACACATTTTCATTAAAAAAAATTATCCAACATTTCAACTACTTTTTATATATTCAACACTAGAGTTTCAAATATGTAGGTACCATAAATTATTCATATAAGTTTCATAGTAGTAATCTCACTACATAATTATTTCTTCGACAACTCGGTGATTTAAATCCCATTGGTTGGTATTGATGTGGTCTTAGGCATCCAATGGTTAAAACCATTGAGAACAGTATCTCTAAATTTTTATGAAAATTCATGAGAATTTTTTGAATAGCTAAGGATATTAAATATAGAGGTATATAAGGGAAACCATGTAAACTCATAAGCTCAAACAACATGAAAAAACTATCTAAAAGGGACATTGGAGTGCAATTTCACAATTGTGCTCACTATATACCTAACCATTTAATCCTCTTGTTTTCCCATGGATATCCAAAGTGTTATCATCAATCATTCCAGAGTATCTGTAAATATTCCTAAAGGTATTCCTCCAGTTGAAAGAAAAATCACATTATACAATTCATACTAAGGAACCTTACTCCTATCATCTTACCTTACATATATCCCTATGACCAAAAAAGTGAGATTGAGTTCATGGTTCACAAAATGGTAGACACTAGCATCATTTGACCTAGCCAAAGTTCTTTCTCTTCATTAGTGATGATGCTTTACAAAAGAATTCTTCATTGTGCATGTTTCTAAATTATAGAGATCCCACAAGATCACCGTTAAAGATATATTTCTTATTCTTGAAAGTGATGAATTGTTAAATATATATTTCTTATTTTTCACATAAGGAAAGGAAAATAAATAGATAGGTATGGAAATGAAATAATCTAAATTTATAAGCTTCAACAACACAACAAAAATATTGAAGACGAGCACTTGGGAGTAATTGCATATTGTGCTCACAATATCCCCACACATTCAATCCTCTTTTTTTTCATTGGATCTTCAAAGAGTTATTAACAATCATTCCAAGGCATTTGTGAATATGTGTAAATTTATTCCTCTAATGGAAACTAATATTATATTATAAAACTCATACTAAGGATCCTTATGTAACGACCCCTCTGTTACGTTTACATTTAGTTATGTACACTAGGTAAATATATATATTTTTTTCTTTAGGAAATTAAAATGTCACCACATAATAAATAGAAACACCCTCGACACATCCTCGTAATTAATAACGACACATAATCAATGCATTAACATAATGAATATCAACACACAATTCAAAGCATTAACATAATTAATAACGACACATAATCAACATATATCATGAAATAGCAACACAAAATAAACATTTCACGATCAACTGAAGTAAAATACTAATAATTGATCAACCATGTCACTGAATATTAAAGGAAAATACCTGCCCAACCTATCCTCCATGGTAAGGAACTCCAAGACACATAAGCAACGCTCAAGTACAAGATTCATCTGATTGATTTTGACCACGTAAGTTCTCAAGACTAGCGATTATTCTAAGAAACAAGAAGTTTTTTAAATCTCATTAATCAATCATATTCCAAAATCCAGGCTAGTTTCATTAACCATAATTAATCATCATTTCATCATAGTGAAAGGAATAATCTATTTTACTTATTCATCATTCAACAATAACTAAAATCTATTTGAGTAAGAGAATAAGACATAAGGATTTATAAAACACAAGAGCATAAGTAATATTATTTTAATAAGTATAGATCTATCACGCCTGTCATTAGCAAGTTGTCAAGGTTAAGTTCATTTAAGTCAAGCAATCATTTATCAGTTAATTCAATCTACTGTAATAAGTACAAGTGTTTATGTAGCATAACTATGTATATATATTTCATTTACCTATCTTGATTTATTAGTACAATAACAGTTTTTCAAGGTCCCTCCATACACACAAAGGTAAGTGAATATAACTAAGTAGCATATTACTTTTCCTGAGATAGACGAGGCTACGAAAATGTTTCGATAATTATATAATCAAGAACAATTAATTTACAATGTCTACATTTACAGGTGTCGATCTATTCAATTCCATCATCACTATAATTTCAAGTGAACCATAAAACACCACATATGCAACATTATAACAAGTCTAAATTCAATAACTACATTTACCTCTTCACAATATGACATGCACCTGTAGTCCATCAATCACCAATTAGATTACACATTACTAGAACTACTCCCATGTAATGGATCCTTACAATTCCATAAACTATTAACAAATACAAATCCAATAGTATATAATATTTTTCAAGGCTCAACATATAATATGCATTGTGATCTTGAGAGGATAACATTTGGAAGTTTATCCTTGCGTAATTATCAATTCACCAGGAACTAAATAATGTCCTAATAGAAATTCCAATTATTTAAATTTCTCATTATCCATTCGCTTTCCAAATATCAATTTTAATTCATTAAGTTCTGTTATTAACAAATCCAATGTATAAATATAAGACATTGTCCAATGCCAATATTCATCCATAAATAATATTCCATAGCCATAGTCAGTGTTAGGTATTTTTTAATTTAGTTAATCCTACTACAACATAAACGTTTATTGAAAAACAACAAGCTAACCTTATTATTAGTACTAGATCATTAATTACCTTACATCATTTCATCTTCTCCATTAATTCTTTTAGTTATGATGTAATTACATTACAAATTATACCTAGACTTTATAACTATAGGGGGAGTCTCGTTTTCTTAATCAATCCGACAGTATAGTTACAAATTGGTATATATTAATGATTAAATGATAACTGAAATATACATTGACAACTCAATGTAAAAACAACTTAAGTAAATTCATCTTCTCGATATTGATATTTAGATAAAAACTTACCAAGTCAATGTAATTATACAATGGATGTTAATCAACATAATAATCAGACCCGTCCTTTATGACAACAATTAATTATTAACAATTATGTTCGAGTACAGAAGGTGAAAAAAAGGTGATTGACTAATTACACATGGAATTTAGGTCACATCAATCTACATGGAAGATGTAACCACGATTTAAGAAATAAATTCACTTATTTTGTAGGGTTTCCCACGACATATACAAATCCATTAAGGAGTTAAGAGAGCATTAAATTCTCATGGTATCCAATTTTGGAAATTCTCTCTAAAAATTTATTAATAAAATAATATTGTATGCAAATATCCGACATATCGATGTTCTTCAAGTTTTCACCAAAGACAATCTCATAGAAAATGTCATTCCCAGAAGGTAACATATTGCTCATGATTGGTTCAATAATTAAGAGAATGAAGTAACCTACGCATTGACAAGTTCAAATTTTTGTAACACCCAACCATCACACAAAGGAGAGGTCTAAACTCAAGGACAATATGAGATGAGGGACAACATTTAAGAGGAGTAAGTATCATGTAAGGGCATCATTTCATTACAACAATCCCAAACCCATGTATGTAGGAGGGTTCACATAACTCAGTTGGTTAAGGATGGTCCTTAATATGGAAGGGGGACTCGCATTAAGGAAGTGAAAGTCATGGAATACCTGTAGGGCGTAGATATAGCCTTACCACAAATCCTAAAGCATCATGTACCTAAAAAATCAAGGAAGTCATACTTCAAGTGAGAATTTCACATGCTTACTTTAGCATGACTGTCAATATATTTCTCAAGGGATTAGTTATGATTATGGTTATCTTACGATGAAAGGATTGGATACATTATGAATCAACTAGTACCAAATAAATTATTGAAGACAGAATGGAGCTTAAGTAATAAGTTGTCTTGCTACGATTCTCTCCCCTGGAATGAGAAAACATCAAGTGCGAGAAAAAACCACCCTGGTATTTCTAAAAGGGTAAAAGAAAAATTACAAAACTGTATTAATGAAATTTACAAAGAAAAATAGCAGTAAATCAAGAGAGAGGAAAATTACAGTTGAATGAAAGTATATAATACCCAGCACCCAGACCCATAAAAGAAAAACTACAGTGTGATCAAGAGAGAATATTACTTATTGTGCAAAGGGGTATTAGTATAAAGTTAAAAATCAGAGCCTAACTAGAGGGAAAATAAGACAATTAGAATCAACATTACCATAACCAGGAATGTACATATATATATATATATATATAACCAGAATATACCTTTTCAAATGCATGCTCCGTTGCCAATCTAATTTCAATTGAAACCTCGTTTATCAAAATGATTATACAATTAATAGTCTATTAACAATGAATTTTTTTTACAAATCAAGTATCGTAACCAGTGTGATGATGTTATCGATGAAGTATTCAACTTTGAATCCTTCTCTTGTCCTTCTTGCTTCCCTCTTCTAATCCAAGGACTTCATTGGTACCTCCCATCCAACGCTATGGGTACTCTTCTTCTCCCTTATCCCCCCGAGTCACAAATGTTCCAAACACACAACAAAACATACTCTAGCTCCAATATTGCCTCGCAAGTTAGAGCTGCCTCTCTCTCTCTCAAGCTAGGTATCCCAGCTCTCACAAGTAAAACCAATCAAAAATAATTTGGCAGCATAACTTTACCAATAACCAGTGTTCTCATTTTCCCATCTTGACCATTTTCTTTATAGGAATTCTCTCAATGACACCTCCCCATATGAACATTTAATTTTCTTTATGGATTAAATAAATTAGAATTATTCCCCTCTTACACTTGTCACCCTCTCCTCCAAGTTGCACAAGTAATTTCATATTTTATTTTAATTAAAGGTCAATTTCCCACACATTTCCCAAATGTGATCCTTAAATCACTCCCATATGTCTCTTTATTCTCCATATTCCCATTTAATAATTGATACCTTACTAAATCTGAGTTGAGTTAAAATAAGAGTCTTCTCCTAGTTAAATTAGTGGTAGATAGACTCTAGATTCCTTTCTATGCGTACCCTATGCTCTCATCTTTATTTCTTTCTTATGTTAAAACTCCCTTTTAATATTTTCTTGCACACATGTGCCTTATATCAAATCTTTAGATATATTTAACATTTTCTTAATTCTTAACTTGATTTTCTTCATTCCTTTTTAATTTAATTTATAATTTAGTTTTAGTCTTCTTACGAAACTTAGACTTAGGCTTAATTTCTTCCCCCCCTTTTTTTTTAATAGGATTATACTTTTATTGGGATTTTTAATTAATAAATTCAATCTTTAATTAATTAATTAAATCCGTCAAGGCCTAAAGATTTTTCAAGGTTTAATTATTCTCTCAAGGTTTTCTAGGCCACCTAGATTCATTGACTCAAGTTTTATTTATGCGACATTCCCTTTAAGACGCACTCCATGCTCCCAGGGTGCCACTCATCTTTGAATGGTTTTGGTATTTGTGCAACCCTTGGAGTCAACACTCCATTCACGATACCTTGTAAGAGACTAAGGGATTCTAAGGAATAAGGAATACACCTTATTGGGCACCCCTTAGAATCTTTGTGAGAGATTGTCTCAGTCTACCCTCACGACATCATGGATCTCTCGACCTAGGTAATAGTTAACCTATAATTCAATACATGAAAGGAGTGATAGTAGGTTGTGACAGGGGTGTTTCCACACCTCTCCCTCAATATATGGTCTATGTGCATGGCCGCTTTACTCCTTATGTGAGTCATAATAGCAAGCATTTGTCAATCTGCATTCATTAAAAAAATATTTTCACTAATCCATATATAAAATCATACTATACTCAATCATATGTCACATATGCATAAATTAAATACTCAATCCAATACAATCCACTCCATGGCTCAATCTGGATTCCAAGGAGGTCCATTGATGCCCTCGACATCCACAATTTGTTAAGTGTCCTGCACACTCTGGGAAAACTTGTCAATATAATCTGTCAATACATATATATCAAATAACATTAAATCACAACCATCAAAATCATCATAAAAAAACCATAATCGAAACAAATAATCATGCACTATAACCGGATCACTTGCATGCAAGTGTCCTCAAAGAATAAGTCGATAACATGTGCTCACAAGAACAAGATGTTACATACACCCCCTCTTTTTTTAAACTTCATCCAAAATTTTTACAGTATATAAAATGCAGTAATAAAAGTATCTGTCAAGATCTATATGTCTAATCTATCAAACAAGGAAATTGTTGATGCATATCATATGTGTCCTCCCATGTAGTTGAGTGTGGACTATAATTGTCCCACTAGACCTTGACCTAATCGACTATTTGAAGTAGTAATTGTTGAATGCGATGTTCTAGAATGCAGATTGGATCCACCATGAGAGAACCTTCATTCGACACTTGCAAATAACTCATGTCAATCACATGTGTAGGATCACTAACATAATGTCTCAAAATAGATACATGAAAAACATCATGCATACGCCTCAAAGAATCAGGCAAGGCGAGTCGATAGGCCACGGGCCCTTTCTTTTCCATAACTTCGAAAGCTCTCTCAAACCTAGGAGAGAGTTTAGCACCCTTTCAAAACTTGATCAAACTCTTATGTGGTTTTACCCACAAGAAAAATCGGTCACCAACTTCATAAGTGTGGTTAACGTGATGCACATCAACATAACTCTTTTGTCGATCTTCCACTTCTTTAATCCTTTGTCTTATAATTTTCATTTGTTCTTCCATTTATTGGATCATTTCTAGTCCTATCAGGACCCTATTCTCAAGTTGGTCCCAACTCAATGGCGTCTGACATGGTCGCCCATATAGAAACTCAAACGGTACCATCTTAATGGAACTTTGATAGTTGTTGTTGTATGCAAACTCTACCAGTGGAAAGAACTCTTCCCAATGTTTCTTTTGGTTCATTACATACATATGAAACATATCGTTCAAAATTTGGTTCATTCTTTCTGTCTGCCCATTTGTCTCATGGTGATATGATGTACTAAGTTTCAGTTGTGTTCCCAAGGCCTCTTGGAAACTGGTCAAAACTCGTCCTGTAAACACCGATTCTCTATCATATATGATCATTTTTGGTACACCATGTAATATCATAATCTCACTGACAAAAACTCTAGCTATGTATAGTGCCTGATACGTCATATGTACAAGTATAAAATGTGCACTCTTCATCCGAGTGTCAACTACCATGAAAATCGAGTCATGTCTCCTTGTCGTCAGTGGAAATCCAACTATAAAGTCCATCTAAATGACCTCCCATTTCAATTCCAGAATAATGTGTGGCTATAATAATCCTATCGAATGTCTATGTTCATCTTTCACTTGCTAACATTCTAGACATCTCTCCATGTAGCTAACTATGTCTACCTTCATTCCTTTGCAAAAGAATAAAGTCTTAAGGTCTACCCTCATCTTCGTGACTCTCTGATGAGCTATGTAGACTTCTCTATGAGCTTCTCTTAGGATCCAATTTATCAATTCCTCATTAGGTGGTATGTAAATCCTTCTGTTAAATATCAACAATCCATCATTTTCTAAAGAATACCCTTTAAATTTAGGTACCATCATGGTGTATTTCCCAATATTTTCCTTAACCTCTTTATACTAGTCATTGTCTATCTATAGAGTTAGGATATTTTCTCGAAGATTCGTCTTAAGAGGTATTACCAAGAATATGCATGGACTTCGACTCAATGCATTTGCCACTATGTTCATCGTACCTTTTATGTAAGTAATCTTGAATTTGTATTCACTAAGTGATTCAAGCCAACACCTTTGTCATGCGTTCAAGTCACTTTGTGTAAATATGTGTTGCAACCCACAATGATCTATCTTTAATTCAAATTTTTGTCCAATCAGATAGTGCCTCCAAACTCTCAAGGCATATACAATTGATAATAAATCCAAGTCATGTGTTGCGTAGTTCTCCTCATGCTTTCTCAATTTCCTTGAAATGTAAGTGATCACTTGACCATCTTGCATCAAAACTCCATCCAATCCTTTCTGGGATGCAACCGTTCATACCAATAATCCATTTTCCATGTTGGGGACCTTCAGTATCGGTGTTGTCATAAAAAACTCCTTGATCCTTTAAAATTCTTCCATGCATTTCTCAGTCCATACAAACTTCTTTTTTTTCTTCTCCAATTATGTGATCAGATTTGCTATCTTCGAAAAACCGTCAATAATATCCTGCTAAACCCATAAATCTACATACTTATGTACATTTTTCAACACATGCCATTCCATAATATCCTCTACTTTCATTGGATCCACAATGATTCCTTCACCAGATATAAGATTCCATAAGTAATGAATCTTCGATTGGTAAAAAGTATATTTCGACAGTCTCCCATATAATGGTTTTTCTCATAAACACTGCAGTACCAAGATTTAATGTTCATCATGTTCTTCTGTCATCTGAGAATATATTAGTGCGTCATCAATGAATACTTGAACAAACTTGTGCAAGTATTCACAGAACACCCCATTCATCAAACTCATGAACACCCTGGGGTGTTTGTTAGTCTGAACGATAGAATTGTAAACTCATAGTTTCTGAACCTCATCTTAAATGGGTTTCTAGAAATATCTTACTCTTTAATTCATAACTGGTGATATCCTGATCTCAGGTAAATCTTTGAAAACACCATCGCTCCCTCAATTTGATCAAACAAATCATTTATTCTTGGCAACAAATACTAGTTCTTGATCATCACTTTGTTTAGTTGACAGTAGTCAATACAAAGTCTCCACAATCCATCCTTCTTCCTTATGAAAATAATAGGCACACCCCAAGGTGACACACTTGGATGTATAAGTCCTAAGTCTAATAATTCCTTCAATTCCATTTTCAACTCTTGTAACTCAGTGATGGCGACGCCCGAAACCTCACAACCCGCAGGTTGGAAGGTCGGCGTGCACACAAAATCTTTCTTTTTCCATGACCCGAAGAACTCTAACCGGTTCTTCTATTTCCCTATTGGGAAATCTGTACCAACAACAACTTCTCTCATGGGATCCCCTCCTTACACTTGGGAGATCGGATTTCATGGCTTCGCGAGGTTAGTGGTCGAGCATTGGTCTCTTGAGTCACTAAAACACGGCAACAGTCAACGCTGACCTTGTTCCTTTTTATTTCGGGATTTTCCCTATCACAATTTCGACGTTCGCGATGTCGAACAACTTGTTTTATCGACCCCCGAATCCCGATTTGCTGAAACTCTGATACACGCGTGAGTTTGACTTTTCAACAATTCACCAATCCTGTCGGGACTTCGGACTTTGCAATATCGCGAATCCTAATGCATATGTTTCGGGACTTCACTCCATAAAACTTCGAAATAGCATGCCACCTGTCCACTCATGGACTAACCTGTGGCCCCACACAATCCTTATGGATTTCAGGATATCTCATTTCATGATTTCGCGATTTGTGTTGCTATGTTTACGGGACTTCAACCCACGAAACCCCAATGCACGTATCCACGTGTGAATCCAACGACTTTTATGGCTCAGATATACGGTCCTGCCCCTCCTGAGATTTGAACCTTTAGAGAATACTCGCAGTATCTCCCCTACTCCTCTGCGAGAATCTAATGGCCCACGGAAATTCGTGAACTCTCCTCAGAGAATTTCTATCGTCCATCCTTCCTGGTGATTTCTGAAAAATGAACCAAATATTCCTCCGTGAAAACTTGTTCGTCTGCACACAAACTGGCAATGATTGCTTAAACACTTCTCGGCACAAGCTCCCTATTCTTCTCTTAACGATTCCTCGAAGGTCCTATACCTCCTGAGCTTAATTATGACTCTGAGTCTTAGAGAAGACTCTTGCACGCACTCCTTGCGGAAACCTTCAGCCACTTCCAAGCACTAAGATTCCTTTGACCCTGCGCACACCTGCAACAATAGTCTCTCAATGTTCACTCAGGTTCACAACCTTGAAACTTCATTCATCCTGCACACTCCTTGCACGACTCTTGTGCCCAACTGCACTTCTGCATGAATGAGATCAAAATCTAAACCACCTGAGTCCTTTGTCAACACACTCCTTGTGGACACTTCAACTACACTCCTTGCAGGAACTCTGGCTCAGGTAGAGAAACAATTGAAACTCATTCCTACTTCCTTTCAGACTTCAAACTCAAACATGAAATCATATACACAACATATAAATCAAGTGCATAACGGGAAGCAAACATTCACGAGCATATCATTCAACATCAATACACAGAAAAAAAACACGAAACCATGCATTTGAATCAATCTATTTCTATTAATCCAAATATCTGTACATGGGGGTTCTTACACAGCTCTCTGCTTCTCCTCTATTCTCTTCAATAATGCTTCTGATATAATGTTACAATACACAATGAGGGTGTCTATATCCCATTTCCCTCTTGTGCTCCAAAACTGTCTAATCTAGAATTGAATTCTACCTACTTGCATTAACTAATTTAAATGCCTTCTATCTACTAAGGACGAGAGAAAATCACTCAAGTTCTGTTTACATTATACAAGTGCACTTCATTAAATTGCCACATTTATGTTCATGCATCAACTCCAAGAGAAATTCAAAATTTGTGTTGGCTTGTCCAGTTGTCCTTCGCTTCCGAGCTGGCTCGCTTGATGTTGGAGATGCTCCTGCATCATACTCCCTCGCTTGAAAATTTTCATGGGCTCCTGTCCATGAGCTCACACACGGTCTGTCCATGCTTTTGGATCTTCGTTTCAATCTCCCAGCTGGCATATTCAACTGGATGGTTCTTCCATTTGACCAGATACTCAAAGTATTCTTTCTGCCTGGTCTTCTTGTTCACTCTCTTGTCTAGTATGCACTCCATCTGCATCTTTTCTGCTGTTGGAATCTTCTTTGTCCACTGGATCACTAGTTGTTCATTTCCTACTCCTACTTCCTCAACTCTATATGGGTACAAATCTAAGATATTGAATATCGGATAAATTTCGATCCCATCGGGTAATTCAATCTCGTAAGCATTCGCCCCAAATTTCTTCAAGACCTTACATGGCCCGATTTTCTTCATCTTCAGCTTATTATATGTTCCTCTCAGGAACCTTTCTTTCCTCAAATGTGACAGAATCAAGTCACCAACCTCAAACTGAAGTTGTCTCCTATGTTGATTGGCTCTACGCTTATATGCTTGTCTTGAATTCAGCAGTCATTCATTCACCTGGCTATGAAGTTCCTTCATCGCCTCTGCAAATTCTTCTTCACTAGCGCTCCTAGTCGCAGTCTGTTCTGAATCCCTCAATTCATAAATTTGTCTCGACTGCATGCCATAGACAATATGAAATGGAATCTTCCATGTGCTTTTGTTAACCGAGTCATTATAAGCAAATTCTGCCTGTGGTAATATGTACTCCCACTGGTTGTGGTGTTCTGCCACCAAGCTTCTCAGCAAGTCTCCCAGACTTCTATTTACCACTTCTGTCTGTCCATCCATCTGAGGATGATAAGATGAACTAAATGACAATCTAGTTCTCAACTTCCTCCATAAGGTCCTCCAAAAATTCCTTATGAATTTGGTGTCTCGATCTGAAACTACGCTTCTTGGTAAGCCATGAAGTCGAATGACCTCTTTGAAAAACAAATTTGCAATTTGAGTTGCGTCACTGGTTTTCTGACATGGAATGAAGTGTGCCATATTGGAAAATCTATCCACCACCACAAAGATTCAATCACAACCTCTTTGCGTTCTTGGCAACCCCAATATGAAATCCATGCTAATTGCATCCCATGGCCTCTCTGGTATGGGAAATGGTTGATAAAACCCTACATTATGCTTCCTCCCCTTCGAATGCTGGCAAATTCTGCATCTGTCGATGAATCTCTTGACATCTTCTTGCATTCCCGGTCAAAATTATGACTCATTCAACTTTGTGAACGTCTTGTCATGACCAAAATGCCCTGCCAATCCTCCACTGTGTTTCTCCTTCAACAGATTCTCCCCCATGGAGCATTTCAGAATACAAAGTTGATTACCCCTAAACAATAATCCTTCCTGGATCATGTAGTCTATCCATTGGCTTCTATCCCTGAGAATTGGATCCTCAGTTGCTTCATACGCCTCTTTAAAATCTGGATCATCAACATACATGTCCCTAAGATCATCAAAACCCAACATTTTGACTTTGAACTCCTACAACAACAAACACTTCCTTCTCAAAGCATCAACCACTTTGTTAGTAGTACCAGAAATATGTTTTATCACAAAAGTGAAATTTTGCATATAATCAACCCATTTGACATGTCTCTGGTTCAACTTCTCCTATTGAGTCACAAATTGCAATGCATGATTGTCACTGTATAAGAAAAATTCCTTCGGGATCAAGTAATGCCTCCATTTCTTCAATGCCTGTACAATAGCATAGAAATCCTTATCATAAGTGGAGTACTTCACTTTCACCTCATTCAAATTCTCGCTGAAATATTATATCGGCATGTCTTCCTGACTCAAGACTACCCCGATTGCAAATCCACTTGCATCGCATGTCACTTGAAATGTCTTCTGGAAATCCGGCAACACCAGAACTGGTTGTTACGTAATCTTCCTCTTCAACAGATTAAAACTTTTCTCAACCTCTTCAGTCCAGTGAAAAGACTTGTGTCTTTTCTTCACTGTATCCATCATTGTTGTGCTAATTCCATTGAAATTCTTGATGACCTTTCAGTAGAAACTAGCCAATCCGTGAAAACTTCTCACCTCAAAAATATTATTCGGTGATGGCCAATTCTTGATCACTTCCACCTTATCTGGATCCATTCTCAATTCATTTTCCGAAATAACAAACCCCAAGTAAATGAGCTATGTTTTCATGAATGAGGATTTCTTCATGTTTATCAACAGCTTCTCCTACTATAATTTCTGCATCACTGTAGCCAAATGCTTCATATGCTCTGTCACTGTCATACTGTAAACTAGTATGTCATCCAAATACACAATGACAAATTTTCTGATGAACTCCCTCAGGAATTCGTTCATCAATATCATGAAGGTACTCGGTGCATTTGTTAATCCAAATGGCATAACAATCCATTCATACAACCCTTCGTTAGTTTTGAATGATGTCTTCCATTCATCACCTTCTCTCGTGCGGATCTAATGATAACCGCTTTTCAAATCAATCTTTGAAAAATAATTTGCTCCACTCAAGAAATCCATCAGATCATCCATCCTTGGCAATGGAAATCTATACCTGATGGTTATCTTGTTAATCACCCTCAAGTCAGTATACATCCTCCTGCCTTCGTCTTTCTTCGGACTGAGTATTGTTGGAGCAACACATGGACTCAAGCTTTCTCTGACCAAACCTTTGTCCAACAACTCCTGGAATTTCCTTTTAACCTCTTCATTCTCTTGCGGTGTCAATCTGTACGTGGATTTATTTGGAAAACAAGATCCTGGTATGAGATCAATATGATGACTCACACTTCTGATCGGTGTCAACGAACGAGGTAATTCATCCACTACTATGTCAGCAAACTCTTCCAACAGTTCCTGAACTTCTTCCGGTAAATCATCTACCCTGGTGCTGGTCAAAACAATTCTTGGTTTCCTGACCACAATGAACTATGGATCCTCCTTCTTCTTAACTTCTGTAAGAAGTTCCTTCCCACTCATGAGAAGTACTGTGTTACTTACTTCCAGCTTCACCTCCTTATCCTTGATTGGAAGTAACATGTGCATCCTCCCATTCTTCTCTAAGGTGTATGTGTTCATTCTCCCATCATGAATCACATTCCTATCATATTTCCATGGTATACCCAGCAATACATGACAAACATCCATAGGAATGACATCACATAATATCTTATCATTATATCATCCTATCTTAAATTCAACTAAACATTATGTTAGCGTCGGAAGTCACCCCTGGATTGCAGCAGGAGCAGAGCCCGACGCCCATCAGTTTATGTCACGATTTGTTTAATGGCGTAATCGAATGGAAGTTAACTCAGAACGATGTGGTTCTAACTCCGAAACTAGGCCAGGCGTGCATGGGCAAGTGAGGTCTTGGATAACTTTAGATAGTGAGTTGTAGTAAGGGTGAGTAGGGGGAAGACTTGTATCAGAGAGATGCAAAGGTCCGTCATAAACATCAGGTTTCTAATAGACTGTAGGGGAAGACATATAAATGCAAGATCTTCTTACATTCAAATGTAGAAAACCAGAGAATACAATGATGCCACAATAAATCCTTTATCATAACATAATTTCATAAATTCATGTGAATCCATTGATCACGAACTCTCTCAGTATGAGATGAAAATTAGATGGAATAAGAAAGATTGTCTGTCATAAAACAAGAAATCTCACATACAGATGCATAACCAGAAAGCTCGAGTTTCTGTTAAAAATTTACAATCGGGAGCTTCTCTCTACCATCGATCTACAAAAATACAAAGACTGAGTCTATATACTCAGAGAAAATTGCCTAACAGAGGTGTCCTCAGTCATCCAAGGCTTGGTGTCCTTTCAGCCACATTCGGAGGAGTATTTTTTTGTCAGATGTCACCTTAAATGCGCATGGCTCCTGCAGGTGGAGTAGCTGAGCCAATAAATGTCGAGTTAACATGTGCAGACCTCCTCCAGATAGTTGAGAACTCAGTATGGATTTTCTGGAAAAATGGGTACACAGGACCCTCTCGAGCAGACCGCTTGCCAGACCCTCCATACCTCACACTTAAAGAATGAAGAGAGGTTTCAACCACCCCTTCGTGCCTTCATTTACTCCAAGTGAAGGCCAGGATCGAGGTCGGGTCTGATGGCAACTGAAGGTCATGGCGGGCCTGTCTATGACTGAAACCCGATGCTTTTGGCCCCTTTTGCGCAACTCTTTTCTTTCCCAATTGACCACGGGCTGTGACCCTATGCTTATTCCCAAGGCACTTTCAGCGTTCATGAATGGGAAGGAGCTAATCCTTGTTTCTTGAAATCCTGATGAAAGAAACACCAAGACAACTTAATCAGACGCCATATGTCCCTCTGGATCTGATGATTCTGAACTCTCCCAACGATGTCGTGGGCTTGGGTCCTGGATGCTCTCGTCACTTTGTGCATCGGGGATATGAGGGAGCTTCTCCTTGATATTGTGGGCCCACCTTTGGGTGCTTTCAACGCTTCAGGGTTCAGGATTTTGAGATGTACAACGACATAAAACCTTCACCCTTTGAACTCGCGACTGTCGAAAAGATGACGCGAATAGGTCTCGCGCCACGCATCCTTTGGATGGACGGCTGCTACTCTTCCCTGCATACAATATGGGTGCGATCTATTTGTGCTAATTTCGGCACAACTTTTCTATCTGCGATTTCCCGTCGGCCACCGATCTTCTCCTATGGATGAATCTGGACCATCATCAATATAATTTCGCTCGCTTACTGGCTTGGAAGATTGAAACGAGATTTTTTCGTGCTGCGCTCGGGCGCTTCTCCTGCAACTTGCAGACTTGAATACTCTTGTGCCCCGGACAAGAAATGTTACTAACATTAGGCTCCATGGGGGATAGAGTCATGCCTGTGATTCTCTAAGGACTCATTTTGTAGTTTCATTGCCTTGTTGTTTGGCTATGGAGTCGGGCTCAAAACATCCTGTTGTTGAAAATACAGGCTGAAAAATAAAAGAAACAAAATAAAGATACATGCTCAAAGGAGCTTATTTATATACAATCCTAAACTAATAAAACACTTTACATGGGGTTAGGTGAAAACAGACTTCCACCATATCCAATCAAGTAACTTCCTAAAGGGAAGCTCTTTCTTTTCGTCGATGATTACCAGCAGATGGTGTAATCGTGATAGCAAAACGACTACACTCTTCAGCTTCTCCTTACTGGATAAAGTTGATATGGAATAGGGCGTCTCCAAGGCATAAAGGACATGCCACTCCATGTACTCACTGATAGGATCATAGAATGAGTGGAAAATTTTGGAAAATTGGCGAAAGGAAGCCTCCTCTGCTACATAGTTGTTCTCATGTGGCTGAATATCTCTGACAAACACAGGTGAGTGGAAAACTGTCGTAGGCTCACTGATCTCGGGTGGTGGTTGCTCGCCGACTGGCTCTGGATAGAAAAAGAAATGCGTGCTTAGCTACTCCTCTGGTTCCTCCTCCTCTTTTTACACTCTCCCATCTTGTAAAAAGGGAGCGGTCTCCCGATCCTTCTCTTCAATCCCAAATGTAAATACATCATGGGAAATCTCATGAAGGAAGAAAG
The DNA here is from genome assembly GCA_000966675.3 of Picea glauca. Lineage (NCBI taxonomy): Eukaryota > Viridiplantae > Streptophyta > Pinopsida > Pinales > Pinaceae > Picea > Picea glauca. Next base: position 2,330,921 of record JZKD02S1672659.1, read on the forward strand.
AACAATCCTCTTCCACAATGGATTCTTTATTTAAATATGAGACAACAGGGTCATCGGGGGTAGATGCTAATGCATCCAAGAAATCTTCAATAATCTCTTCAAAAGAGCTACTTAGATCATCTGCCTCGAAGACTGGAAAATCCTCTTCGCTATCTTCAGATTCCAATTTTTCACACTGGGGAGTGGGGAATATCGATTGCTCCACTAGTTCACTCAGAGCACCATCCTCCTCCCTGGGAACTTCATCACTCTCATAACCCCCCCCTGTTGCAGATGAATGGGGAGGAGAAAGGACTAAGCTATGATCTAGGTCATCAGGATCATCCTCACAGCCTACGTCCGAAACAGTTTCATCCGGTATAGAGTTGTGGTATCCCTCACTACAGTTATGACAAACTAACACAGAGGGATAAAAATATCGGCAATAGGCGACGAAAGCTACATGAAACTCCGAGAGTGAAGAAATGCTAGCAGGGGGTAAATAATGATACCATTTACGCGCATCCCTTGCTAATGAGAACATGAACATTTTCAATAATACATCCTCATGATGTATCTTCCACTGACGCATGAGTTCATGAAACTCACTGAGGTGCTAAGAAGGGTTTTCATCTTTACACTTTCCAAATATGGAAAAATAATCACCCCATTCATTCAGAGAGGGGACAACATTAGGAAAACCAGGAATAGCATAAAAATTAAAAGGAGCAAACCTGCGAGCAAGGATTTTCTCCATATCGAACCAATGGAGTTGTCAATCAATCCTTGAATCATGGAGTCACCAAGTGAAATATGCACAGCTTCGAATGTGTCTGATCCTTGTTCACCATCAAAGGCTAGATCCTAACGTTGTTGTTACCCCAGGAAGCTTTCAGGATGAGAAAGAAGCTGTTGAAACCTTCTCGAGAAATCTCCTTTGGGTCAGCTTTCAGGCATGCTAAAGTAGCCATAGATGACATAGTGATGTGGAAACCTTGGAGTTGCCACAGTGGAGTCACCAGGTGCACAGTAGCAATCTTGAAGGGCTCTAATTCCTGATGCACCTTCAGAATCAGAGGGTCAATGTCGTTCTGCCCAGGGAAAATATTCAACTTCCTCCCTGACAACGGCGCCAGAAATGTTAGCGTTGGAAGTCACCCCTAGATTGCAGCAGGAGCAGAACCCGATGCCCATCAGTTTATGTCATGATTTGTTTAATGGGGTGATTGAATGGAAGTTAACTCAGAATGATGTGGTTCTAACTCTGAAACTAGGCCAGGCGTGCATGGGCAAGTGAGGTCTTGGATAACTTCAGACAGTGAGTTGTAGTAAGGGTGAGTAGGGGGAAGACTTGTATCAGAGAGATGCAAAGGTCTGTCATAAACATAAGGTTTATAACAGACTATAAGGGAAGACATCTAAATTAAAGATCTTCTTACATTCAAATGCAAAAAACCAGAGAATACAATGATACCACAATAAATCCTTTATCATAACATAATTGCATAAATTCGTGTGAATCCGTCGATCACGAACTCTCTCAGTATGAGATGAAAATTAGATGGAATAAGAAAGACTGTCTGTCATAAAACAAGAAATCTCACATACAGATGCATAACCAGAAAACTCAAGTTTCTGTTAAAACTTTACAATCGGGAGCTTCGCTCTACCATTGATATACAAAAATACAAATATTGAGTCTATATACTTAGAGAAAATCGCTTAACAGAGGTGTCCTCAGTCATCCAAGGCTTGGTGTCCTTTCAGCCACATTTGGACGGGTATTTTTTTTTCAGATGTCACCTTAACTGCGCATGGCTCCTGCAGGTGCAGTAGCCGAGCCAGTAAATGTCGAGTTAGCGTGTGCAAACCTTCTTCGGCTAGTTGAGAACTTGATATGGATTTTCTGGAAAAATGGGTACACAGGACCCTCTCGAGCAGACCGCTTGCCAGACCCTCCATACCTCACACTTAAAGAATGAGGAGAGGTTTCAACCACCCCTTCTTGCCTTCATTTACTCCAAGAAAAGACCAGGATCAAGGTCGGGTCTGATGACAACTGGAGGTCATGACATGCCTCTCTATGACTGAAACCCGACGCCTTTGGCCCCTTTTGCGCAGCTCTTTTCTTTCCCAAGTGACCACGGGCTGTGACCCTATGCTTATTCCCAAGGAAATTTCGACGTTCATGAATGGGAAGGAGCTAATCCTTGTTTCTTGAAATCGTGATGAGTGAAATGCCGAGAAGGCTTAATCTGATGCCACGTGTCCCTCTAGATCTGATGGTTCTTAACTCTCCCGACGATGTCGTGGGCCCGGGTCCTGGACACTCTCATCACTTCGCGCATTGGGGATATGAGGGAGTTGCTCCTTGATATTGTGGATCCTCCTTTGGGTGCTTTCGACGCTTCGAGGTTCAGGGTTTCGAGATGTACAATGACATAAAACCTTCACCCTTTGAACTCGCGACTATCGAAAAGCCGACGTGACTAGGTCTCGCGCCACGCATCCTTTGGATGGACAACTGCTACTCTTCCCTGCATACAATATGGGTGCGATCTATTTGCACTAATTTCGTCAAAACTCTGTTATCTGCAATTTCCCACCGGCCACTGATCTGCTCCTATGGATGAATCTGGACCATCGTCAATATAATTTCTCTCACTTACTGGCTTGAAATCTTGAAATGAGATTTTTCCATGCTGCGCTCGGGCGCTTCTCCTATGACTTGCAGACTTGAATACTTTTGTGCCCCGGACAAGAAATGTTACTAACACATTGTTTAGTGACAGTTACCTGGTGTCCTTTCTATAGCCACGAAACTTTGTATGGGCTTGGATGATTAGTTGTCTCCAGCTCTATCTTCTCTACCATCTCCGTAGAAATGAGATTATCTGTGCTACCACTGTCTACAATGACCTTGCATACCATGTCCTTGGTCTTGTAAGCAGTCCTGAAAAAGTCTAGTTCTTTGGAATGAACTCTCCACCTCCTTCTCTAGTGTCAAAAGGACTTTTCGCATCATCGGCGATCTTTCGCCTTCAACGTCTTCTGCCTCAACATCCTACCTCTATGCTTCGGCAATGTGAGATTCTCCACTCTCCTTCTTTTTATTTAGACACTCATAAGACTTGTGGCCATTCTTTCCACATGTGAAGCATGTTATTACTCCACCTCTTCCTCTTCCTCTACCTCTAGTATGAGGAAAAGTATTATTGTCAGCATAATATCCCCTCTACTCAGTATGTTGTCCTCTCTGTTCAACATATTTTCCTCTTTGTGAGGTTCCACCTCTCTCAGTTCGAGTCTGAGGTTTCTTCCAGTCCTCCTTGGGCTTCTGATATTTATCTTGGGTAACTGATTTGCCTCTGGGTTGACTTCTGCCTCAGCCTCTCTGAACCTGCTTTCGGCTCAGCTTCTCTTCCACTTTCAGAGCCATATGATAAGCATATTCCACCGTTCGGATAGTTACCATGCTCATCTCATCCTGGATATCATATCTCAGGCCATTCATGTATCTGGAAACTTTTTCATCATCACTCTCCCGTTGACCTTCCCTGATGTTCAGCTTGTATAATTCCTCAGTGTATTCTTTTACTACCATCAGCTTATGTCTCAGGTTCTGCATCCTCCTGAAGAGAGTAATTTGATAATCCCTGGGAATGAATTTTTCTTTCATCTTTGCGATAATTTTGTCCCAGCTCTTGACCTTTTACTTACCCTTGCAACGTCTGTCATATTGTAGTTCATCCCACCACAATGTTGCATGTCCTTTTAATCTTGTGACATCATGCTTGACTTTCTTGTCCTCTTTGACATATTCATAGTCGAAGTATGTGTCTAGAGCTCTAATCCAGTCTAGAAGCTCCTCTGTATGCAAGTTTCCCTCATAAACTGGAATGTCCATTTTTTCTCTTACACCTATCCTTGCAATAGCTCTGATCAAACGTTCGTTTGATGCATCTTCAGCTGCAACTTCTTCTTCACGTTCATCCTCAATTTCACTCTCGGAATCACTAAGATCCCCCACATCGACTGTGTGCCTTTGCGTTGTCTCCATGTCTTCAAGTCTGGCTCATAGATCACACATCTCTCTTTCCATGGTTGGATCTGTCATCTTCATACCTCTTCTTCTCGGCATTTCCCTATCCTCTGGTGGATCGGGTGTTTGCATGTCCCTTCTCCTTGGTGGCATGGTGAATTCTCTTTTCTCTGTTATAGAAAGCAAAGAACCTTTCTGTGCTCTGATACCACACTGATGGCAATGCCCGCAACCTCACAACCCACAGGTTGGAAGGTCGGCATGCACACAGGATCTTTCCTTTTCCACGGCCCGAAGAACTCTAACCAGTTCTTCTATTTCCCTATCGGGAAATCTGCACCCACAACAACTTCTCTCACGGGATCCCCTCCTTACACTTGGGAGATCGAATTTCATGGCTTCACGAGGTCAGTGGTCGAGCGTTGGTCACTTGAGTCACCGAAACCTGACAACAGTCAACGCTGACCTTGTTCCTTTTTCTTTTAGTATTTTCCCTATCGCGATTTCGACGTTCGCGATGTCGAACAACTTGTTTTACCAACCCCCGAATCTTGATTTTCCGAAACACTGATACACGCGTAAGTTTGACTTTTCAACGCTTCATCAATCCTGTCGGGACTTTGGAATTCACAATATCGTGAATCCTAATGCATATGTTTCGTGACTTCACACCATGAAAATCCGAAATAGCATGCCACCTGTCCACTCACGGACTTCCCTGTGGCCCCATACAATCCTTATGGCTTTCGGGATATCGCATTTCATGATTTCGCGATTGTTGTTGCTATGTTTATGAGACTTCAACCCACGAAACCCCGATGCAAGTATCCGCATGTGAAATCGACAGCTTTTATGGCTCGGATCTATGGTCCTGCCCCTCCTGAGCTTTCAACCTGTAGAGAATACTCGCAGTATCTCCCATGCTCCTCCGTGAGAATATAACGACCCACAAAAATTCATGAACTCTCCTTTGAGAATTTCTACCATCCGTCCTTCCTGGTGATTTCTAAAAAATGAACCAAGTATTCCTCCGTGAAAACTTGTTCGTGTGCATGCAAACTGGCAATGAATGCTTAAAAACTTCTCGTCACAAGCTCCCTGTGCTTCTCTTGATGATTCCTCGAAGTTCCTATACCTCCCGAGCTTGTTAGCAAATATTTAACAGATAGTGAATGACATGAGTACAAGAAGAATGTACAGAGGATTGTTGGCATGTTTTACAGGTAGCGTATACTTGTCATTGATGGAAAGTACAGTAGTGATGATGGCTTGAGTACATCAACAATGATCAACGGTGCAGTGACAATCAGGGAAGAGAAACAACCGTGTTCATTGGATCCCCTTCAAATTCTCGATAGACCGATGGCCATCAGATCTGAATAAGAGAATACTGAAGAGGTAGGCCCACAAGGTTTGAGAAGAACTTCTGTTCGTTGGATTCCCTTCAAATTCCTGATAGAACGAGGGTCGTCAGATATGAATGTAGACAAGAAGAGCGCACTGAAGAGGATGAAATATCTCAGACGTAAGATCCAAGCCCAAGACCCAACCATCATTGGATCAAGGAGAACCTGCACGCTCTTTAAAGTACAAGGAGAAGTGGGCATACAAAATTATGAAAGAAGGAGGACCTTCCATTTACGGGTAGGACACATGGGGATAGATCATCAGTTCACTGACTGGAGAGTCAAAGGAACGATGTTCCCTAACCTCTCGAAATCGTGATATGCAAAATCATGATTTAATCTCAACCGTCAGATTAAGGTTGAATCTGGACCATTGATTCCAATCCATGTTGGAGTTTCGGGGATCGAGAGTTGAAGATGTCAAGTAATATCATCCACAGGAATCCCGATATTGCGATATGTAAAATCACGACTTAATCGTATTCATTGAATCAAGATCACATCCGGACCGTTGATCCAACTCCATATCAGAGTTTCGCGAATCACAACATGGAGAGGGAAAAGAAACAATGCAACAAGAATTTTGAAATCGTGATATGTGAAATCGTGATTTAATCGCATCCATTGAATCAAGATTGAATCTAGACCGTTGATCCAAGTCCATTTCGGGGTTTCGAGCATTGAGTGTTGGATATGTCAAAGAATATTAACATCAAGAATCTCGATATTGCGATATGAGAAATTGCGAAGTAATTGCAACCGTCACATCAAGATGTGATCTGGACCATTAATACGACTCCATTACGGAGTTTCGTGGATCGGGACTTTGAAGTGACAAAAACATTGAATGCCAAGAGTGTCAAAATCACGATGTGTGAAATCTCGACTGAATCTGAACCATCAGATCAAGATGTGATCTGGACCATTGATCCGACTTCTTTAAGGAGTTTCGTGGATCAATATTTGTAAGTGACAAGAACATTGAACATCAGGAATGTCGAAATCGCGATATGAGAAATCGTGGAATGATCTGAACCGTCAGATCAAGTGTTGATCAGAGGGTTACTGTTCTCTCTCATAGTTAACTCCTTAGTTTCGAATCTGTTAGCGATACAGACTCATGATTACAGATTAGTTGGCGTTTTAGTTGCTGAGACAATTGTATTCCTTTTGCCTAAGGATATGGGAAGTTGAACCACCGTGAGTGTGTATAAAATAAAATGAGACAGACAGCGTGAGGTTGGTCATTCTGGATGAGAAATGAATAAAACTGTAAGAAAGGGAAAATCAGATAGCGCAGAGTGAGATGGAGAATATGCACAGTGTGAGATGAAACTCAGGGAAGAGTAATTGATGATGAAGAAAACTTAAAGCTGAGGAGAATGACAGAAGAAGTTGATGCGGAGCAGACCTACTGAACAGATAGAGGAAGAAATGAATTGCATAGCAGTTAGAAGATGACCAGATTTACAGAACAAAGAAAGATTGGTAAGAATTTATGTATCTGTGTAGTTGAATGTTTATTTGTTCATTTATATTCTAGGGAGGTTGGGAGGTGCTCGAGAGGACTGTTGTACTCAGATGTTCAAGTGAGATATTGAACAAAGGAAGTTGTAGCTTCCATCTGGTTGCAGCCAGAGAAACTAGGGTGGTAGGGTGGTGCAAGGGAGAACAAGTGTTCTCTATTATACAGGTTGGAGCCTATGTAACTGGAAGTTGGTGCTTCCATCCAGTTGGTGTTGGAACATTAAGGGAGTTGGTGCTTCCTTCTAGTGGGTGCTAGAGAAACCAGAGAGTTGGTGCTCTCAAACAAGTTGTAGCTTGTAAAACAGAGATAGCAGCCTCACATTGAGTTGGTGCTCAATTATAGATGATGTACAGAACTTAAAAGACTGCCTGTCATTTTGAAGAAGAAGAGGTTTTCTCCCTTTATGGGTTTCCTCGTGAAAATCTGTCTCTATGTATACCTTATGTGTGTCTGATGCTCTTTACTTTTACCGTCCATATGCTGTATACTATTGATGATCACTTGAAGAAAGATTAATAATGTTTTAACAGACTTAATATTGTTTAAGCTCAATTACAACGGATTCACCCCCCCCCCGTCTCAATTGTCTAAGTAATTTCAACAATTGGTATCATAGCGGGTTCCTTTTATTCAAAGGTAGTTATGTAAGCTTAAACATGACAAGTCATGAAGGCACTTTAGCCTCTAAGCCCCCTCTGTTTGATGGAACAAATTTTGCCTTCTAGAAGATGAGAATGAGAACATACTTAATGGCCTTGGGTGTTGATGTTTGGGATGTAGTAGAGACTGGATATACAAAGCCTGTTGTGCTAGCCTCCAAGGATGATAAGTTAGAGTTTAGTTTTAATGATAAGGGGATGAATGCTATCTTGAATGGACTTGCTGAAGCTGAGTTTGTAAAGGTGATGCATCTTGATACTGCCAAAGCAATGTGGGATAAACTTATTAGAATTTATGAAGGAAATGAAAAAGTAAAAGATGCCAAACTTCAAACATACAGATTGAAATTTGAACAACTAAAGATGAATGAAGATGAAACAATTAGCAAGTATTTTTTAAGAGTTGAAGAACTTGTAAATGCGATGAAGGGTCTCGGTGAGAAGTTTGATGACTCGCTCTTAGTTCAGAAGATTTTAAGATCTCTGCCTGATAAATTTAATCCAAAAGTCTCTGCAATAGAAGAATTAAATGATCTTAAAACTCTGTCCA